>CAADRB010000032.1:1034155-1051029 GCA_900708905.1 Hymenolepis diminuta
ACTGTTGGCAATTTCACCTACAAACTGGTGACCCTCAACAATCTGGTGGCCCGCAACAAACTGGTGACCCTGACGTGATGACCGCAACACCCTTAACTGAAATATTAACTTGCAGGGAGTAGGAAATCTTTTTTCCTAAATAGCAAAAACAAAGTGACTTCAATAAGTTGGTTTACTAAGATCTATTACTCACAAAGAAATACAAATTGTTCTGTTCGTGTAAGAATCGTTGTGCATTTCCAAAAATCAAATAAAATTCAGTCGAAATCTCGTTTATAATTTTTCAAAATCTATACTAACTGAAAGCCGCATATACGGCACAATTAACTCCATCTGCATTCAATTTCTTTTAACTATTAACGAAGCTGAGAAAATTTTTTCCAATATTTTATCAGAGTACAGCGAACAGTAAGGCTTGTCAGTGTGGGCTAAAAGAAGGGAATCGAACGAAAAAAAAGTTAATGTCGCGACGTCAAAAGTGTTTTGGAAAATTTGATTGTACTTCTTGGGTAGAGTTCACCACCTCGTTTTCCAAAGTTTTAATATTCGAATTTGATAACTTTCTCCGCCCTCTGTTCTCTTTATGATTCCATCAACTTTTGACCAATTAATGAATATGGCTAGCTGGCATATTATATACATTATAATTGCTAAGAGCAGGATGAAGAAACCTAATTAGGATTGAATAAATCGGAATTTCACAAAATTCAATAAAACTTGCATCCTAATTACTTGTTCATTTAGTCTTACGAAGGTTTCCGTTGATGCCACACGATGAGCCATGTTTGACTGGAAACCTTTAAAATGAGTCGTATCAGCTAACGAGTACTTAAATTTCTACTGAAAAATTTAAGTAGGCATTTGGTTGTAGATTTTGTCATTTCGTGGGCAATCTCAAATCTGATGACGTCGGAAATCATTGCTTGTTTATCTAAATTTATCCTAAAAAAGGATATGAATTCACTTAAATGAAACAGGATATTAATGAATTAGACATTTTAATTTCAAGCTACAATATCCTAACTTTGTATCAACTTTTTAAAACTCAATTAACGATAAATTGAAGTAGATAAAAAGAGATTAATGTTTATCATCTTACAATAAACATCTTACGGCCTGTTTATAAGTAAAATATTAATCACCTGTTCGATATCAAATTCAACTGTATGAGACTGATTATCTTAACTAGAATAGTGGGAAGACGTTGTTAGGGTGGTCATACAGAGGATTTTGTTTATAAAATTTAGTCATCCAGATATCACACATTTTAACACCAATACTTAGTAAGAGACAAACATTCTAAAACTCATTTGATTGGTACACTTGTAAATTACCAACAGTAAACTCTATGTCTTGTCAATTCATTAGGTTGTTGTGCACCAGAGCATCTCTAAGCATCCTGTCATAACATAGACTCACTCTTTCTCCATATTAAGTGAATTATCAGCAGTGTGATGAATAAATATCAAAGAAATTTAAAAGATTAAGTCAGCAAAATTGGCTCTCACCATTTTTATAGTCGGCATTCACCGCGCGATCTATTTGAAGCTCTTACACTGTGGTTAATTTTGAAATTTAGCTAAAAGAATGCATTTTTAAATGCCTCTTCGTCACCCATTCGTGTCAATAAGCAACTTAGTCCAGGAGGTCTTGGAATGATGAAATTCAATGAATGTCTGATAAATAATGTCTGTGAAGTTATATAGCTAAAATTTACACTTCTATTTTCAGATTAATTGCAGTTCTATAACTAATCTTGGAATTTTGAATTACAATTTCGAATTGTTCTGTTCCTATGACTCTCGCCTTTTAGCGAAAAAATAGCCGAACCTGTATAAAAAAGGTGAGGTCAACTGGGAAATTGTCAGTATTACCAAAATCCCTTATCATCAGGTTTAAGGGTATCAAAATTATATTATTTTTTACAAGCTACTTTTGTAATATTTCAATTTCTCTAAAATAAACACTATATTAGCAAAATTAGGTTAATTATCGATAATTTAGCTATAAAAATTTTGTTTTAATGAAGAATTTATTAATTATTAATATCATTTTAAGGGCTAAGCTAGTCTCTATGAATTTGTTATAAACAGTTATATTTGGGTTTTGCATAAGAGTATTTTGATATCTTTATATATTTTTGCATTCTCGTTGTTTTTGGGGTCATTTCAGCTTTTATGATTAAAGAAAATAATAACATTCTTTTAACCACCTTTCCACTGATATTATTTGTTATTACTCACTCCTCCTGCATCAAGCAAACAAGAAAACAATGAGAAAACATCCATATAAAATTTTCAATAAAAAACTTATTTACTTGGGAGGAGAACGGCGAAAAGGAGGAAATTCTGGCATTTAAAAGAACCTTACTTCGACTGAAATCTACATTCATCTGGTTGCCTATTTTGCTAAAAAAATGCTTTCATTCGTTGCAGCCGTTTAGATGATCAGACTTCAGGTTTTGGATCCCAGATTCCAAATTCGAACTTTTACACTCAAAATTCAACGTGGCCGTTTCTTTTACAGGCCTTATCTACAGCATTCAGAACTGAATTATCCGTAACTTTATCTGACAGGTTAAAAAAGCCCATCTCAGAACATTTATCTCACCTAATCTCCAAAGAACATCTATTTAACACGGATTTGAATGTTAAATAGAATTTTTAATCTACCATTTAGATAAAATCTTACAATTTCCTCGGTTATAAATGATAAGCAAACAACTAGGAGCTCTTTTAAACAACTCAGAGTTCTAATATCATTTTTACATGACCGCTTATTTTCTTAAAACGGTAGAGGTTTTATTCTTCGTCCGGTGTGTATGAATTTTAACTTAAAATGTGAAAAGAATTATGAAAATTTAACTGAATGAAAGGCAAGACATTTTTCCTAGATATCTTAATTCACCCTAGGAATATATTATCAAGCAGCCAGAAGAAATGGCTGCTAATTAATTATTAACAGCTTTGTCAAATAAGTTGTTTAAATCGGTGTCGGCTCTATTGATGGTGTTTTTTCTATTTCCAGTTGCGGCTGCTTCAGATCAATCTTCGCCTCAAACTGGTGTAATTTTTTCAACATCTTGAATAATGTATTCATTCCTAAAGGGAGCTATATTGTTTGTGGTAATAAATTTCTAATGAAACTTACCTGATTTGTATGGAATTTAATTAAATTACGCATTTGTGTTTCCCAACAAATTTAAGAATATTATTAAACTTTTTATACAGATTAAATTTGTATTATTCAACCCGAATTTGTTTCTTTTATCTATTTTCTCTATTAAAAATTAAATGGAAATCTCCTTTTAGATACAATCAACATTTTTCTATTGGTATTTTCAATGTGTAAATGCACTAAGTAAACTATTTTATTACAATAAGAGAAAAAATATTCTTCTCGTAGATCCGCTAAGTTAAGGTTACGAATGTTGCTTGATATCATGTAAGATCATCCACATTCCTCAACTTATGAAAAAAAAATTACTTGAAGTAACAAAACCGTCCCACAAATAGTGGGGATTATGGGTTAGAGTCCGCCCAGAAATGCGGAGGAGGAGTCGTGAGGTTCGAATTTTAGAAAGTTCAACATCCATGAGGTAAATTTATTCAATTCAAATTCAAAAATCAAATGTAGTGAAGTTCTTTGATACCCTGTTAATGATCTCGACATTTTTTCGATCTCCATTCCTTTATCATTTGTTAGACTTGCTATCGATCGATTTTAGCTATCTTTTCCCTTTGAAAAAGTCTAACTTAAGCTATAATAATTAAGTCCTAATTAAAAACAAAGAACTAGTTTCATTTATCGCCAAGAGTCACTCTCATGATAAAATTTCATTCATTGAAAGTGTAAAAATACAACTTCTTATCCGAATTCACAATAAATCTTAATTTAAACCCTTCAATTTCCTGGTATTTATCATCTAGAGTGACTCGATAACCAGTTTTATTTACATTTTATCTATATTTGTCAACATTTCCTCGGCGAATTCTGATTTACCCAGATTAAAATAAATGAAACTATCGGACTAGCGTGAACCACATTACATGTTTTACGATAGGCAAAAACACCGTTTCCCAGTTCTCCCAGATAATGACAGAAGAGAACGCACACACAAGTCAGTTAGGCACAAAATGAACTTTAATTGTGACCTTGAAATATACAAACGGGTCAATAATCTAAATATAACAGACATAAACAATATACTACTTTCTCAATGTGAAAGATTTGAATAAATATTTTTCCAGCAATGAAATATTTCTTCCGCTTTGACATTCCGTTTTAATCAATTAAATGAAATTATTTCGAAATGTTGCCCTTCTCGCCATGAACAGTTGTAGTATATGTGTTTTTATATGGTGTATTGAAAAAAAATAAAATATTTAATCCTATGAAATCATCCAATCATTGACCTAAAAGGAAGGAGTTGTACTTCATTTAACTTCTGCGTCACGAGTTCTACCGTGTTTAAAACAACTCGTTTGATAACAACTAAACAGCCTTTTTCAGATGACCAATTTTTCGAGTTTGCATGGCCAATCATAAGTTCTCAACACCGTGGACATGTGCTCTTACAGGAACTTGGGAATTAAATATTGAAATCTGAATTTTGATACATTGAAATATAACTGTGGCCATTAAGAAGAATCATTTGGTGTTGCTGGACTTCAAATAACACAAGACTCTGGATGCGATAACTCCATTATCTAATTCTACTCGAACCTTTCCCAACATAATGCAGCTTATTGAATTATCTTTAACCAATTCGTAGACAACTTCCCGTGATTTAATATGCTTTTTGCTTTCTTAATGATAATAAATAAAATAACTACAAATTGAATGCGTTGAACTTCTGTACATACGTCTGTCGAAGTCGGGTAGTGCATACAAGATTACTAATGTAATTACAACTAATAATTAATGATATGGCAGTCAGGTATTGGCGCAAGGGTAGGAGATCAAATAGAGGAATTTAAACCAAGAAATCAAAGAAGCCTTACAAACTTTGACCTTTAGATTTTATTTCTTTTCTTCAGTCCTCCACTCCGTGTTTTAATATTCCCATGTCTCAATTCCAGCCTTTATCCACTGTTTCCTGAGCGAATTCATGACTGCGATAGCCAGAGCTTAATGACCAGCTTTTTAATTGGTCAAATACTGCTCACATCTTTTCATACTCAGGATGGTAGCAGGATAATAAGAATTAGTATATTTTACACATTACATAGATGTAACGTGTAATTATGACATTACGTTTTGCAGTTACAGTATTTTTTTTCTGTCAAATAAATTATGCTTAGCGGATCTCAGTTCACATCCTCGTTTACTTAAGTTTTCTCTTTATCCAGAAAAAGAAAAGAAAGTATTAAAGTTTGTTGAAAAAGAATCGAGAAAGTTAACACAATCCTGTCATAAGTAACCTTCGGATATGGAAACTGGAGTCATCCAAACTTTATCATTGTTCTCCCCTGGATGAAATAAATTTTGCTTAAAATAAAACACACCACTTTTAAAAGCTGAAATTGTTTATATTATGCCCTTTTATTACTTGAAAACAAGATGGAATGCCTTAATTCAACTGTACCACACAGATGGCAAAGAATAGTTAAGCATTTTAAATCCCATCCAGGGATTTTCATTCACTTATGTAATTAAGAATGCATTTAATCGAAAATAACCCTATTCTTTTTTATTTCTTTTGAATTTAATCAGATTAAAATAATTTTCTTTATTTGGGTTCTGCTTCTCACTCAGTTATTTATATTTTATTTTTTCCGTCTTATAATAATCAATTTTTATCCACTCCTATTTCCTTTTTACCTTCTCCATCGAATGTTGCGAAATGTTATTGGCTGTAAGATTGTCTATTACTCCTGTCCAATATATTTTATAGTATAGTACGTGCATACATAGAAATTGTAGACTGTCTTTCATCTAACTATAGAACTGCAAATGTCAAATCATCAGGCCGATATTTCTTCCCTAATGCTTAATATATGTAATATAACAACTAGTATTATTATTGCCCCAGACGGTGCCAAAATCTGTCAAAGTTTTAATTCTGGGAAAATGTCTTGACACTTAAAGCAGCAATGTAGTGCAGTAATGGACGAAAGAAGAAGATCGAGTGGGAGTTCATAATGAGGTCAAGATGTCAAGGGTCTTACTCTAATTGAAAATTGGAAGTATTGGATTGCCCTCTCTCATAAGGTGTATAAGGTGTATTCACTTTAGAATATGCAAATATGCAAAGTCCCAATTTTTGGGAATGATATTAAAGTTTATGGAAGAGATTCATGTCTGCATTTTTCTTAGCTGTTGACCAGTTAATTTAATTGAACGGTTGATTTGGTTATAATTAAAAAAAATTATATTAATAATCTCTTGTTAAATATTCCTAAAATTAGCATATTTGATAAAAAGTACTAAATCACGTGGTTGGTGCTTGGAATGATTGTGAGCAAACTACGGAAGTTAACTTAATCCCCTGTTATTATTCAGGTAGCTATTTTGGAGGCTAATTAGGTTATGACAGCTTATGTCATCGTAGAGTCGGGAGGACGTAGATAAGACTGGAGAAGGCTTTTTAACACAACGGAGCTCAAAAGATCTCAATATAATAATATATTTTTTAAAATATAATTTGGAAATGTCCAAATATAAGGGTCAAAATGCCCTTTTCTAGAAATTACCAAAAGTCCATTGCTTAACCAATAAATTAAGTATTATTGGTATGTTGCTAATTTGTTTTTGCAATGCTTCTAACAATAATTTGCGTCAGAATACGTATCTCAATAATTTTAACAAATATTGATAAAGAGATCGCTTTAATCTGGCCAATCCACAGGGAAAGAGACAGAGAAGTGTCGAAAAAATAAGATTATATGATTGGGGGTTCCAGTAGGATGGCTGGCAATAATGGAGGAAAATGCTGTGTTTCGTTTTTTTCTTCTTTTTTTCGAATTATATGAAATGTCTTATATTTTCCATTCCATTTTAATGAAATAATTATTTTTTGGTCTAATTGATTTAATTTTTATTGAATCTATTAATATTCGTAAATTACCGTTTTTCTCTTTAAAATCGTTAACCTTTTTTAGCAACCTTTTTAAAGATAAGTCAAGTAGAGTTAATCTGAACTGAAAATAATTTCTAACAACCGTTTGAAATATAACTAATTTCTAAACAAACTTTATAAACGCTTTAACAAATACTGTCGTATTTGTATAAATTTGATATTGCGGTCGAAATGTCCTCCCTTTTCAGTATGGCTTCAAAGTGTTCTGCTTGTTTGAATAGATTATCTCCCCCTCAAATGTTAATCGTCTTATTTTTAAATGCACTCAGAAATTTCCATGATTTAATTCTCGAGCTTCTGCGCGAATTCACGTCTGTGGTATTCAGAACTTAATAACCAGGTGATTTATTTCGGTGGCTAGTAGTGCCATATTTATTCATTTATGGCTTTTTTACAATCATGAGCTATAATTCGCTGTGATTCACTCAGGGTGAACTTTCTCCGGTAACCTTGCATTCACAGAAGGGAGAATAAAGTGAAAACGGATCTTCACTATGGATCTTTCCCGAAGGTTTGAATTCAGAAATCTGTTAAACTCCTAATAAAATTACTCAAAATAGCCGAATAGCTCAGGGAGAGCTTTGCCCAACATCCAGCTAAATTACAGTTATAAACATTAAATTCAACTTAAAGAAAAAGAAAGATTTTCGATTTGCTAACCTATTAGATATTTAATCAATTAAGCAATATTATAAACTAGTGATTTATCCCTGTTCATTAATATTCTCTCATTCGAATGCAGGCGTTTTAGAGTCTCCTTTTTGCAACAAACAATTTTCCGAACCTGAATATGCGTCAAAAGAGCACTTTCCCAGTTTGTACCTTTGCAGGAGAAAACGTCCGATATTTTTGTTCGAAATCACAGCTATTTACTTTTTTAAATATGTCTAGCTTTGGGTCGTTTTAAAAAACGCCCACATTTATTCACTTTTGAGTAAAACATCAGAGTCAGGGGTTGAAAAAATGAATTATGAAATGATTTTAAATTATGAATTTGAATAAAATTTTGAGGTGATATAAATTGGTTGAACTTTTCCCAGCAATAACCAGAGGTATGTTTGAGAACTTCCAGCCATTAGATTTTTTACTTCATTTCTTTCTTAATGTATATTATCCAGCGTAAATGTGTTTATATAGGAAAATACACCTTTTGATTTTGAGAGTATATTCCCTGGTGATTTCAATGCTTGCATTACCGCTAACCAATGGGAAAATTTCGGTTTATTTTAAAATCGACCGTATTTACCACTACACAGCTGATAATCAATTAAAATTTTGCCTTACCCTTAAATAAAAGTAGCATTTAGGAATTTGACAACCATTGTAGAGACTATTCCTCATCTGCATTATCTGTTATCGTGACTGATATATCGGTTTTTATCTATTTTATTAGTCTTCTTCGTAAAACTGCTCACATAGCTCATTCCCCAATCATGAAATGATTTATCGACTTCCTTTTAAGGTTACCCTCCCAAACAACCACAATTTCAGCTTTCCAATTGCTGTCTCACTCCGTTCTTCCTTAATAAAATATTCTATTCTTTGTCTCATTTCCGATATTTAATAGCTGAGGTTGCGCAGCTTCTACACTGGTACCCTCTCTTCCAATATTTTCTCTTATCATTGTGATTTGTCCAAACTATTCGGTAAGTATTTCATCAGCATTCTTTCACCAATAAGTAATTTAACTCGTTTTCAAAAAATCGGCGATTCTATCGGCTAAGATATAAGGAGGTTTTTTGAATATACAACGTTCTTGAACTAACCAAAGAACAATTAAAACTAAAATCTGAAATAAGAATATTTTTATTACAAATATATCTGCTTTTTATCTTATTGTGAAATAAGCATTACTTAGATGAAGGGAAATTCAAAAGAAGGAAGGGAATTAAAAGTTTTATTATTTTTCTTCTGGGAATTTTGATCCGATCAATTGAGGTAAATCCGATTTTGCATTTCACCTGCGTATTAACATGAGGCTCTTAGATCGAAGTACTAAAGCTACATTAGGTACCATTTGTGGAGCTAATTAATCAACTGCATTGTCAAACTGTGTAAAAATTAACTAGTTAATGGTCATTCTAATTAACAGCTATTGTGCAGTAATCTGTTATGAGAATGTCAAAATTAATTTAAATTTGTGACGCAATTGTCATAGTAGCATGATGTCTTGACTTCTACCCACATTCGCTGTTGAAAGAATTGTCGAAATTAGTTATAAGGTCATGCAAACTACCCACAGGAAAGAGCTTTGTTCATTCACACACAAATAACCAATCAAATGCACGCAGCAATGCGCGTCCACGCCTGTAGCTCATACGTACGCACCTAATGCATTCATTAGCACGATTTCGCGTCTGTCCAGTATGAGTCATATAATTCACAGGCCGTTTATTGGCTCAGTGCAAGCCAATAAGGACACGCGTTTTCACCAATTGGTTAGTGGGAGTTTGAACAATATTCAGCAGCATTTTTCTACAGGTCGACTTACAAGTTTTGTTGATGAGTTTGCATTAATTTCTGCCCGATAAAGATGCCTCTTTTGCCGACATCTGCAGCTAAAAAACGAGCAAAATCATGGAAAAGCGAGGATCTTGAAAAACGCAGAATGCTCTCCCAGCAATTAACTCTTGGTAAGCCCATTGATTTTACAATTTGTTTGCCCAGTTATTTCCCTTCGTTTATACGTTTATATATTTTATATTGAGGTTTTAATTAACTATTTACAGTTCACACTTAAATGGGAACTTCTTATCAGATTTCACCCAGCAATTGTGCATTAATTTTTATACGAAATTCAATACACTTCCGGAAATTAAGTATTTATTTCGATTTTTATATAATTCTATTTCTCTAGATAGAAAAATTACATCGAGCTATGTTTCATCTAAATCAACTCTATTACTTGAAAAAAATGTTTTTTTTTCAATGTTTGAAATTAGTTGATAGCATGCAGCTGGTATTTATATTATTGCGTCTTTTATTTTGCTTTTTCTTCAGATGCTCCGCATTTAACTAGCACTTTCAGTATTTATTTAACCGATTATCACCAAAACAGTCCGCAGCAGCATCCTACTAAGGATAAATTTTTGTTTTTCTTTATTATTTCTAAACCGACTTTTTGAGATCCTTTTTTGCTCCCTCTTTGTTTACCACTGAATAGAATTACCCAAACGAGATACAAGAATTTCCTCTAATGATGATTAAAGTATATGAAAGTAATTCCACTTCATAATTCATAATGTAATAATAATGTCCATTTATCAGCAATGTTCGTTCCTTTGCACATATGCCACTCTTCAAGCCCATCTGCCCGTCATGAAGGCAATTACCATAAAAATTACCATTTTACAGGTTTGCATAATTTTGTCAGTATTGCTCGTAGAAAGGTAATTCTATTTCCTCTTCCAGCTGTCAGTCCTCTTCAACCACTTATCAAAAGCATGCGGTGGCTAAGATCTCTATAATGTCACCGTTAAGACTTAAATTAGACCAATTAAAAGACTTAAAGCGACAGAGAATCGGTCACTAGAAGTCCTCATTGATCGTTGCACCTGAGGAACAGTGCTCTCGTCGATAGTGCAAGAGCATTTCTTTCTCTTCTTCGAACACTTTTGTACTGTTGGCAGATGCTTACTTAATTTTTCGCTCAAATTCACTTGAAGTGCTTTGACATTGTTGACCTTTGTAGCTATGACAACCAAGTTAAACCAAAGACTTCCTTGATTTTTTGATTGATTTGTCTCATCCGTGACTTTGTGTTAGCTTTCTTTCTAGTTTATTATTGGTATGTGGTAGCAAGTGCTGCTAAGTCAGTATAAATCAGATACGTCGAATATTTAAGCACATTTCTAGCATAAAATTATGCATGTATGACAGTATTTAATCGTGAAGGTAAAAGGAAAATTATTTGTACTGACTGTGGCAGCAGTGTTCGTTTTCGCACCAACACAATTTTTTATCGACTTGGTAAAGCACCTCGTTTTTCGCTTGTATGCGAAAATGTCCTTTTTGCGTAACTGTAAACGCTCAGCTTACGACCTAGAAACACCAACAAATAGCTTTTATTTGAGCCGTTACCATGACTGTACACAGCGGCTTACCTTCTCCTCTCGTATGAGTAAGAGATTAGTTAGCAGAGCATGTACCAACGGATGTCGTATGTATCTGCCTCATCAAGTAATAAGACCTCGAAACTGCATACGTATTAGGTAGCTATAATTAATACCCACACTGATTGGCGCCTTCTTCAAATTTTACTCCATGTTATCAGATGTCTGTGTCAAGATACATTTCTGGGTAAGTGATACATAGATTTACTGAGGGGAAGAAAAAAATGCTTAAGGAGATTTTCGTTTTCAAATCGGGATGTCGATATTGCCCCATTTGCAATCATTACCTCTTTATACCTCGAGACACTTCGGGAAATTCCAAGGTTATTTAATGAAAATTTTAGTAAATGTTGATTTGCATTATAACAATTCCACATTTACAGATTCACTGGAAATCATCTGTGAGTATAAGAAAGCATATGTCCGTATTTAATATATTCAAAAGGTTGAGTGATGTATCATCCCCATCTTCAAAGTAATAGACCTGTAATTTTGGTAGAAACTGGAATTTACATTTTCCGTACAATTTTCTTCCGGTGGCAAGATGATGCTAACCACCTTACAAGAATGCACTCAAAATAAACTCTTACAATATGAAAATTTAAATTAAGTTACTCGATCAGAGTTTTCACGATGCCCTACCTCTGCCGAATCGTTTCTACATTGAAGAAAAATTTCTTGCAAATTAATTATATGTATTTAATAAGTGATAAAATTTTTAAATATCATGAGCGAATGACAAGTCAGTGAATTACGTGTAATATTTTCGTTGAAAATAAGCCGATAAGGAAGCATGTGCTTCTTCATATGCTCCAAATTGACTCTCATTAACCTACAACATCATTTGATCTCCGCAAAGTGCAATCGAAATTTGAGAAAGGACAGTCAGATCCAATCCATGTGACAATGTTGTTTTTTGAAAATTTTGATCTTGATCGACCATTCTAATCCCTCTTAAGCTTTAACAGTGATGCGCTTGAATGAATCGTATGCACTTAAGTCGTTTCACTTGAGTGATCACAATCTTTTGTAAGGCTCTCCTTTTTTTGCTGTTGTGTGTAAAAGGCTGTATGATCTCTTCCTCTCAAAAATATTTTCTCTCCTCTTTAACCATTCATAGACATATCACGCTACCCTCTATAATATTATGTCAATTTATTCAAAATGATCATTTAAAAGACTCCGAATGAATAGAATGATATAAGGCATTCATTTACTGGGCGAAGGAAAGAGCTAATGCTTGAAAATATTGGTTCTGAAAAGTGAAGGCTTCTATCACCTTCAACAGCAATCGTGTATTGTATTTCAAAGCGTTACATTCCGTTCTAGCTACGCTTAGACGAAAGCGAACAATTAGACTAGATGAAAAGTTTAGAAGACTCATTGTCACAGATTTTACAAGTAAGTTCTAGTTCTTTGATGATAGAAAAAGGCGTACATCTGGGACTACAGAGTGCAGGACGACTAGTTGGCACGAACTTTGTAGTTCCCTATTTCCGAAAGCTTTTGAATAAATTCTACCCTCATTTAAAGTTTTGCATTCACAGTTTAGAATATGATGCATGGTGCCTTTACAGCTGTTGCCTTTAAATTCATTTAAAATTCACATAGACACCTATCCATGTACTTTCTAAAATCTAAACTTAAAAGAGGGTTCCAAACTGGCTTCGCTTGTTTGTTAAATTTCCCATTTTCCCATGGTCATGGTTCTCTCACATCAATTTCAATAGATTTATCCTCCTGTCAATTTCACTTGGGGGGTAATTTTTTTAACTTCATTTATTTTGGGAGCAATTAATTTCTCTCATCTTTGATTTATCAAACTTAGACACAATTCGTTACATTCTAAGAGGGGATAGTGAAGTAAGATGCTAGTGTCAGATGATTTCAATTAAAGTCACTACTTTAACAATAACAACAATTCAAAAATAAGACAGAGAGATGGGTAGGAGTTGGTTTTTACTCAAGATAACAAAGTGGGTGATTGCTGATTCCTTTGCCCAACGCTAATGATTGCTTGATAAATCGAAAAGAATGTATGTGATAAAAATTCAGTAAAAAAATCTAGTCGAGTCCATCGAATATAATTAGCGAAAAATGAGTGGACTTAACAGCGACTTTGCCCATTGAAAAGAGGTCGCAAAATTTACCATAGACGTATCGTTCAAATTCTCACTTCTGAGGGCAGTTCACGCTAACCATTAATAGTTGGCCAGTGAACTCTTATTTCTAAAAATAGTCCTGCTGCATTATCGTAGAATATCAAAGTGTTTGGCCAAATTGGTCTCCCTTTAAGGGGATGAGAATTAAAATTCATTTTGACAGTTGATGTTCCAAAATCTCAAATTTGGAATTCTTTTAATGATAATTGTAGAACGATTGGCGTTACTGTGAACGCAAATATTAGAGTTAAATTACATGTACTGTAAAGTTTTTATGCGATAATTGCAATGTTTGTTACGAAATCGTGACGCCTCGATGGAAATATGAGTTCCTCCATTTCCGAAGTTGTAGGAAAAACTGGAGGTATTGTTAGGACCTTTGAAAATCGATGCATATCCTCCAGTCATATTTCAGTTTTTCTTACCATTTTCTTTAAATTCATATCGCATCTATAAACAAGTCCCAGTTCAAGCTTTTTAACAGTTGAGTTTTTTGAGAGTCATTTGATGCTATTCGTTTTGAATCATCACCGTAGGAAAATAGTGGTCAGTTCCACTAATAGTTATCCTACTAATTATTTACAGCAATTGTTAAGGGCGTCAGTTTCGTATTACCATAACGCTTCTCTGTATTTGAATTTTGCTTGGGATTTTGTTCTTCGTCAGTAAACTTCTCTTCATATTTTTTTTTATTTATCCTTTTACCGCCCGGCATTCTAACAAAAGAAAATTGCCGCCAGTGCATTCCCAACAATACAGAATTTCCATTTTGGGCTAAAAGTATACTTTTCTTTGCTCTCCGATTTAGAGATTGTATTTAGGCTAAGTCTTTCGAATGGAACTTTACCCAGCTGTTGACGCTCCTATAGACCAATAAAAATTCCTTTATATCTTATTATAACTTTCTGAAGATCCTTATAGTTTTCACTTGGTAATTATAGTTGTGATTTCTTCATTTCCCTGATTACTGCTGTATTAATAAAGTTTTATTTATGATCCCTTTTAAATAATAACGTTGGTCTTTCTACTGATTTAATTTTCTGTGTGGAACGTGCCTTGCCTCTTGACTTCTAAACCTGTTGCCGATGGCCAGTATCCCGTTGAGATTACTTATATGTCAATCTGCTGTTCTTTAGTTTACTATTTTACTTCTCTAATGCGAATTAAAATAAATCAAAATATGGCATAAGGTTCCCCGATAATTATGCCATCTTCCCATGTCCTCTCCGTAGTATCAGATTCACTTTTAATGCTCCTTGTACTTTCTTGTTGATAATATAAACAAAATATTACAGAAATGCTAAGTTATCTCTTCTGCCATTAAGGTCGTTGATTCACTTTTGAATCTTTCCTACATGGAAATGATGATTAACCAATAAATGTGCCTTTGCTTCAAATGTGCCTCAGCCATCTCCTTTAATATTAGTACGTACTTGATCTAGATGATTTACTAGTGTTTTTATTTTTTTACGCTTGTTGGAAATCTTATGCAAAGAATTGTTTCTTTTAAAACAACTGCCCTTGTGATATGACAAAAGAGAACTGGGAACATGCATTATCTTCAAAGCAAATTCGTCAGAAGTTAAGTGAAAATTCAATTACACTCTTGTCATTTCAGAACGATACTCACGAGATTGATATTCAGTGACGCATATTCAGTAATGTGGATCGCCAACCGCGCTGGTAGAATGCGAGTTTCTCATGAGAGCGTCTCTAGGATGTCTTTTCTCTGCCCAAATCAAATGTTGTTAACACTTCCTTCAGTTTATTGGGAGTTCTTAGACTAAATTGTTAATATTTGTCACCTATTTCTAATGATAAAAAATGATTCCATTAGCAATCTTAGAATCGCTTCTATTTCTGAACAATTTCCAGGTTTAAATTGACATTATTGAAGTGCTTGCTCGAGCGATTTTCTCTTTATGTAAGCATTTCTTATATTGTTACTTTGGTGTTAAGTCAAAGAGAGTGAATAAATTACCGGTCGGGTCATTGCACAACACTATCTCGCTCTGAGGTCTTTAGGTGTGTGTTTTCATTAACCTGCTCTCTCTTGGGGGCTGACTCACCTCCCCTTTAAGCCACATTTAAGGTCACAACCGCCTTTGATCATGCTGGCGATAATTTAGAGCGAGAAATTCCAATGCGCCATACGACACTTCACCTGACCAGATGTTCATCCCTCTGGCCTATCTAGAAAAATAAACACGTCCCCTGTGTCCGTGTCGTAAATGTACACGCATTTCAAGTCAAAGTCACGGGTTTAATACTCATTGGCCCATACCTAACCGTACTAGTTAAAACAGTTCAAGTGAAGGATAGCAGAGGCTCCCGTGTATTAGTATCTACCCAAGATTAGTGCTGGAAAGTGCTTTTCTCCAACGTTTCCCGATGGCCAGCGAGTACATCTGTCAAGTCTGAGGTTGTGAGGCGAATATCCATTAGCGCACTTCCAGTAATGTGGGTTGCCGGTGGTACCAGTTAATTCTGGTCAGCAAGAGGGATACTATAATGTGATTTTCTCATAAAAGCGGCTTCATGGTACCTTCCTTCTACTCAAGTCAGGTGTTGTGAACTCTTAATGCATTAAGGAGTTTCTCTCCAAAGTGCTCCAGTACTGCAGTCGACAGTATGCATGTCCGATAAAGCTCTATCACATCCAATGATGTGGATGCCCGATCACTCTGGCTAATTCTGATAAGATGCGTATTAGAAAGCACAATTTTTATTGGAGGGGATCTTGATTGCCTTCCCTTTATCCAAGTGTTATAAGCACCTCCGTTAAAGGGTTTGGGAAGATTTCTCTTCAATGGTGGTAGGACAGAAGGCGCTCTTTAATTAGAATTAACGCGATACTTGAAGAATATTTAGTAATCAATTATATTTCACCTGATTCAAGCCTTAACCAATAGGGAGATGGATAAAACGCACTTTTTATTTTCAAGTTACCTATTGGGTTAATATCAAACAGTATTCATATTTCAGATTTGAATGGAGGCTCTAGGTAACATGCTTCATCGAGTATAGCTTAATTCTCCCCGATGTAGGTTCTCTAAAAGCATCGGATGTGCAGAAATGGACTTTATAGTCCCTCCCCATTTCTAGGACACACTTGTCTCACCTTGGGTGTGTGGAGATTATAACCTTACCAATTTGCTCTGCGATTATGACCAACATGATTCTCAATCAAAACGACGTTCAGTTATGATATGAACGAAGATGGAAGATTTATCTTTACAGCAGATTGGTAGTCCGAATTAAACAATTTCTCAATATATATGTTAAGCAGTTACTATTATGAAATACCAGTTTATTAGTTCATATTTCGTCTTTTTATTTCCTTTACCTGGTACTATACGAGACCAGAACAGAACAATGATTGTTTAAACAGTCATCCCACTTTTATTATTTAACGAAAGGATAATGGTTAACAAAGTTATTATTTCACATTGTACTCATAGGTGCTCTATTAACATGGTTATTAGCTGTCATCCAATAAGTGTGTCATAATATCCGGAT
>CAADRB010000032.1:1051038-1068901 GCA_900708905.1 Hymenolepis diminuta
GGAGGTGGAGGTGGAGGGGGGAGCTAATCGTTCGGGTTTGACTTCTCTAACTGGCATACGTATGTTCTGGTGGAAATAACGTTCCATTCCTCGCGAAAACGGTTTTTTTCTGTTGATATTCTTTGTCTTGTATTTGTTTATGTTAACTGGACAAGTGTAGATGGGATTGGTGCCACAGCCCTGTCTTTGAACTTGCGCAACCTTCCTTGGTCATCATGCATATTTTAACCGGTCGATGAAATAGGTGACTGGGAAAGTATGCATGAATGCAAACCTACCGGTTTAAAAATAAATCGGTGTCCAGCTTAGCTTTTCATTCAGTGGTCTTAAAGGCTGAGCTTCAATCAAATTGTCCCCCTTAAATGTCTCAAGTAGATAAGGCTTTGGGAATGGAGCCACCAATAAAACTTATTAACCTTAATCTTAAATTTTAGAACAGAAATCTTTTAGCTTCATTCATTTTTTTCTGTGCTCAATTTGTGTCTTTGATGTGATCTTGAGCCGATCTTTTCTTTTGCATCACATTAATACTTGAGCAAATACACATTTAATTTTCCTTAAAATCTCAAATGTTTGTTTTAAGGATTCTCCATTTAAATTTGCTAACTTCCTATCACTTCCAAAACTGATCAAGATTAACTATCTTTTATTTATTTTGCAACGATAGATGGTGGCCTTGACTGTGCTCGAAATTGTCAGTGTTTGGGATTGCTTTGGAATGTAATTCTGATATAACACAGAAATTATAAAGACTAGTACCATATATTGAAGGAATAAGTCAAGATTTTTTGCGTAGCTATTGCCGAAAGGAGGTAGTTGAGACCCCACTCTAAAAGGATGAGGAAATATATTTATAGAGTTTCCATGTCTCTCTGTGATGACTGACTACTAATTGGTAGTTACCGGAGCTAGGGAGTTTCTTAATAGCCGTAGTTGGCGACTGCTCATTGACGTTTTTATGCCTATTTATAACAACTTTCTCGGTCCATCTTGATAAAAAGATTACACTGAGACCTGGTTGAGTATTTTTCCTCCAAAAAAATTGTTCACTGTAAGGTAAAAAATTTCATTTTTCATCCTTGAAAGCCCTTGAATCCAGAAAACAATTAAGCTCACCAATACGGGTTACGGAAGGGGGATCGAATAAGAGTTGATATTAAAATCGGAGCATTAAAAGGGTCTTACAAAATCTAGGATCAGATTGTATCTCATGTATCATGTATTTAGGCTATAGTCCACTACTTCATTTTCTTCTTTTCCAATGATCAGATTTTAGGATTTATTCCCTATTTACATAGTGATATAATATTCGCCGTGGCCTGAGGTTATTAATTCAGGTGATTGGTCGACCAATTCAGATGTATTTTTCTTCTGATGCTCAGGATACCAGCAGCATGATTAGAACTAGCAGGAATTTAACGTGGCAGAGCTCACTACAGGTCATTCACCGGTTAATTTTTTGTCGTAGAGGCAGTGAAATAGTAACAAATAAATCAAAAGTGTGTGAATAAGTGAATTGGACTGAAAAATGGAAGGTGTCTGTACAAGGATACGCATTTTTACGCATTCATCTGCATTTAACACATTTTCTTGCACCCAGTCTTCACAAACGCAGCTGACTTCCAATCATCACCTGTCGTAACTGTCATTGGTTCCCCCGAATTTCCGCTTTTTGTGTCTTTCACACACACACACACACACACACACGTTTATTCAAATTTTCAACGCGGCGCATTTCTTCTCTCCTTCCATTTAGATGAAAAATCAGAAGTAACTCTTCAGCGCACAGAAGTCAGCAACATTGCACTCAGCAACGCTATTTCTCAACCCTCAGTCTACCTCTCATCGTCATCCAAAGGAACTTGGCCAACTGTTGAAAAAATTACCCGATCTCAGTCGATTGTCCATCAAGTGGATGGTAATATTCCCCCTCATTTGGATCCGGAATTCGTTAAACGTCGAGCCACTACACTGGCTATTGATATGTCTTCACAGCGCCAAAGCAAAGCCGCTAACAGAAGACGCCTATTCGTAAGTTCAATATCCAGTAATTGAATCTAGAAGAAGGTTGTCCTTTGATAATTATCTTGGAGATTTACCCTAGTTTAGAGTTGCTGAGTCGATTGTAAACCCAAAAGAAATTGGAACTGTCGTTTACGCTTGAAGGTATCTATTCTGTTACTATTGATTGTCTTAAAAGGAGCCAGTAATTAGATTAAATACCAACGGGACTCAGCTAACTTAATTTTAACAAAATTGATGACTAGAAATTTCGTTTATTAGTCCTGATATCATAATCAAAATGCTGAGGAACGAGAGTAGCAGAAAGGGTCTAAGATCGATCTGAAAAGAAAGCCCCGTATTCCATGGACAATTTTCCTTTTAATCTAACTACTGAAAGAGCCGTAGTTCTTTTGGATGTAAAGTAGGCTTTATTATAAAAATGCATAAATGTAGATTTCTACATCTACCATCAAAGGATCATTACTGCTCCCATGACAAAGCAAAAGTCACAATTGTTTAAATTGAGGTAAACTTCAGTTGAATCATCCGTGTATATAATGCTTATTGATTGGTTGATTAGGTCGAGTTGTTAATCAGATCATTTTGACAGGTTTGCCCACCTAATAGAGAAAAGTAGGTAGTTGGGAGTTCCTTATATACTTGAGCTCACCTAATTTAACTTAAGTTGAACCAGTAAGAATATACCTCAGATTTCAAGTTTGTGCTAAATAACTCCTAAGTCATGACTTCTTTCATATGATTTTGTTGATCATTTGTGTTAGTTGGGGATGGAAATGCCATAATTTGAATAATGTAATGCATGTTGTCTGCTTCTAATTCGCATGTGAACTCTCTATTGCGCAGATGTTTTGCGTAATCTCACACTATTTTAGTGTTATATGAGCTAATACACGTAGATCTCTTAGCTAGTTTCCGATCAAATTCTGCCGTATTCTGTTCTGAAATATTATTTGACCCGAACACTCCTGTTTCTTATATTTTGCCGAATTTGTTCATGTATGCACTTTGATTAAATTTATCAGGGGTATTTTATCATACATTATTTCTAATTTTGTTCTGTTAAACAGTTGGTCTAATGCACGTTGGGAATACTTTGGTGGATAGATTCCGTAACATTTCGCTATGGCAGACGCAGGTACTTACTGAGCTGCTAGATAATGGTCACAAGATGATCACTTTACCAACCTGCGTCGGACCCATAATTCAGAAACCTTACTCTTTGCACACTGTAATTTATGTAGAGTAGATTGGAGATTTGTTTGGTTATTTCACAGCTTGAGATGATTGAATTGAGTCAGATCTAATTTTCTAAAATTGGAGTTGCTCGAGATGGGATGTATGGTCGGCTCATAATTAATGTATGATATATTCGAGAGATGAGAAAACGTGGCTCCACACATTGAAATTTGGTAAAGTTTCATTATTTTCATCAATGAAAATCTGTCCAGCTCACTGATTAATAATCTCTGATTCCCTTTAGTGATTGGTATGTACTATGAGTTATTTGATCGTGCATTCTATTCTACACTCTAAATATAAATAACTTCACATCTTTCGCTTCTTTTGTTGATCCTCATTTCGGTATTTCGTCTGAGATCCATTTTCTAGATTTCCATCTAGATTGAGGATAAATGCTTTCACATTCTTTAAGTAGTCAATTAACGATTTTCACAGACTTGAGCTTCAAAAAATCTTCATTTTAACGGCCTAATTAGTTCTTTAAGTTCACGCAAAGATCACAAACTTAAAACACAGTACAAATTTGTTTCTCAATAAGTTTTTGGCCCAGGTCTTCCAAGACTATTTGATAAGTTGATACAAGGCTTATGGCTAAATAGTCACCAAATATAAAGTACTTTAAAGAAACGCCTGTGAGTAAAAATGGCTACTGAACATTTTATCTCATGATTTAAATGTTACGACTCATACAGAAGATAATAGTTATACTGTCAATTGAAAAATCAATTTTTGGATAGATTTATGACACCATTGTCTCATATCCTGTCAGCTCGTCATGTATCACGAATTTTATCAAAAGGTCATATCAAAGATGCGATATAATCAAGGACGAGGGCAAATGAATTTTGGTAATATATTTTCTACAGAAAGAAGAAGTGAAGTTTGAAGATCTCCGTCCCGAAACCTCGACGTCTTTTGTTTTTGTCACCTCTTATCATTAAAACTTCCGTGCATTGCAATATTCTGAAAGCATCCCATACGTTTGGAGCTAGGCCTTGAAGATAATCGGACTAAAGTGTGCTAAATATTGGTTTTTGAGTGCAGGAGTTCACTTTCATTTGCATTTTAATAATTCCGCACTTTAAAAATCTGTTCGAATTCATCTTAGAATGCGAGAATATGTACACTTTTTTTACCGGTTTAGAGAAATTTGGTGCAAATGCTAAAGTTAAAAGCGCATAAGTTTTAACATAGTTTCAGATTTAATACGTATCATTAGTATTGAACAAACGGCATCATAGTTCAAGACTAGCTTAACGATTCTCTTCTGAAAGACTATCACTTAAGTATAAAACACTTTAAAGATGATTCAGGTTTGAATTAATTATTCGATTAACTCTCAAAGTATTTTTTCAATCTTACACATCAAATGTAGCCCAGAAATCAAGGTAATAACATTGTTTTTTATAGTTAATCAAAGGAATTACCTCAAATATAGCTGCTAATTTCACCCAGAAAGCGCCTAAAGGGTATTTCTAATTCACCTGCGCGGACGAGGTGTGAATCATACACTCTCGTCTCTATGACTCAACCATGAGATTTATTGCCGTTCTCCTAAAAGCCAGAAGATACTTCCCCTAATTTACCCATTAGGAGCATCTGTCTTCTTTGTCTGGAAGTATATGTATTCTAGACTCCCAATTCAACTTAGTTAGTCAATTTAAACAAAATGATCGTATCTATGAGACGGTCCGGACATGCGGTACTTAGCTTTCAGTATGCGATTAAATGAAGAGAGAGGAAAGGTAAATTGAGGATTTCAATCTTGAAACCAATAGTTTTGCATAGCTCCATTCGCGATTAGAGTTGCTTTGTCCTTAAAAGCGTTCGGTTGGAGTTGAGCTTTTGAGGTAAGTAAAGGAGAATTACAGTAGATGTTTGCTCACGGGGATAAAAGTTTGTATTCATTTCCATTTTCTTAACCTCATCTAGTTCAAATTATTTTGATTGTGGAAGAAAGCATGCACTTGAACTGACCAATTTTAAAAGGTTGGGCAACATCAGCGCCATTCCCATTCTTATTTATTCTACCTTAGATCTCTTACATGAGATTTTTTTCTTTTTCTTAACTATTTACTCTAGTCTTTCTTCTTTTACTCCAACATTTTCTAGTGCAGGTTACTAACACAGATCGTTGGACTAAATTTTTGTTTACGAATTAACTCTTTGGTTTACTTCCCATTTTGTCCATAATTTGGATTACATCTTTAATGTGCTCCTCATTTAGAATGGCATTTGACAATTGGGCGCTTTAATCTCTTGCTTCCTTAATCCTCCTCTTTTTTCAATTAAATTATAATGTTTTCACATTTTTAATCTTAGCCAATGGAAATTCACTGTTGATATTTCTGTGTCATGATCTTTCAATCAGTCCATTTGTAAAGGAATCCGTGTAGATAGGTCCACTAACTGTTATGACAATATAACAATGGCGATAGAGGAATCGTTTTAACCTTTGCGGTTCTGGATGCACGCTTTCTTCCGCTATCAAATGAATAAGAAATAGTTTGTTAAATTAATTTTTTAGAGAATATAAGTAGGTGCTAACATTCATGTTTGAAAATCGACTTAAAGTACAAGCTTCTAAACCATGCTATAGCCGAACTTAGCGTGCAAAATATTTCACAAAAAGAGACATACTTCATTACTCAAATTCAATAGAAATAAATAAATTTGTTCTCCCCTCTTTCCCCAATTATTGCAATATTGACACCATTATATCTCCGTCCAAATTTTATTATTGGTATGAATATTGGGCCAACTTTTAAGCATGGACTATGATTAAAGGCTGCAAAAGACATAAAATTCGAACTTGACAGAGAAAAAAGAAGAATAATGTTGATGTGTATATTTTTTATGATTGTGGGAGGGTTTTAAGGGGCACAAATAGAATAAGGTCAAAGACCCAGACTTTGTATCTGTTCCGTGGTTGTAATCATCACAAGTCCGACACTTTCAAGGGACAAATCCGCTTTTTCTTTGACAGAATTACAGAATTTGTCGTATTAATTTCGATTGCCGTCTCCATCTTGGCTAGGAAATTGAGATTTACTTGATCCGAGCCATTTCCAAGCTTCTGAAATTCCATTATTAAGAACTGTCTCGATTTTTAATGTCTTTCTGGTATTTATTGACATTTTAATGAAATTTACGATTAAATAGACACAGTAACTCAAACTTCATTACTTTGTACTTTTTAGAGTATCTTCTCCAAACAAAACAACGGCACTCGAGAAAGTGCCACTCTAAGGAATAAACAGGACTGGTACGTTTAGAATCATTACTGCTTTTTATCACCTTTTTCATCTTTCAATCATCTGCAACTTTTTTGGCCTAATTTATTTGTTCGAAGAGAACAGAAAAAAGCTGACTTCTTTGACATCCCTTTTGTAGTTAATGGACGCAATTTATTTATCGAACGTACACCTAGAGAGCCATAGATTGTTATACAACTGGTTAATTTGTAACATCACGCTTCGAAGGGAGACTGATGATGTCATTCTATAGCATTCTCACACTTGAGATACCTCACTGTGTTTTGAGAATAACAAGAATAAGTGGATTGAATCGGGTTCAAAATGAACGGCAGACTGTGAGAAGTATCGATTATGTAATGAGCTCGCGTTTAAAGAAATTTATGGGCAGCTAGCATGAAAGACCGTCTTTAATGTTTTAATTACAGTATTATCGTTTTTCCTTTGGTAATGATCGTGTCATTCACCGCGGTAATAATCTTTGACATCTTCTTACGACCAACTATACAGTTATTTCGTCACCGATTTCGTTATCTTTGTACACATTACCGCCCCTATTCCTTTACTCATTTTCTTTGGAAATGAACTGTCAACTAGTAATTGTATGCTAACTCTAAATCTTACTAAACCTAGTGTCCTTCACTGCTATGCAAATTGACCATATATTTTTGGACATCATTAGGGAGAGATAGAAGAAAATTGAGAACATGAAGTAGATCATGATCGAGTGTTGACGGAAGAACAGAACTGATTTGACTACCTAGGAGTACTTTTTTCCTTGACGAGACAAGCATAAAATGCAGATATCACATAAATGGACTTTGTAGACATGAGTCAACACTCCTGTTTGTGTTTTGTACAGTGTTATTGTCTTTGGCAGCTTACCGATTTCAAAAGCAGCCATTTTGTTCAAATACTAGAAGCTACCTGTCTTCCCAAATTGTACTGAGAACTTCCTTCTATATAACATAATTGTGAGGTTGATAGCAGTATAGCAATATAATTCAATCCCATTTTTCAATGCTAACTCCCTATCTTAGTTGGATGTCGATGAAACAGAAGCCGTCCAATGTTATTACACATTTAATTGCACATATTGAAAAGAAATAAGGAAACAAGCCATTCCCTTGTTTATTTATTCGTTCTATTTTGATTGATATCCCTTAGCAGACTTCTTATCACTTCATATTTCCCGAAATTTCCGCGCACAAAGTAATATAAACTCAGGAGAATTTTCATCTGGCCAACCTACGACCTCAGCTAGGTACTTATATGACCTCTAGGTCATGAACGGAGGGACATGGTATTTACGCCATTTTCCAGACGTCTTATGTGCTAATTTTCCCCTCTCCCCTTTTGCTTTTTGCCTACTCCCAAATTACTGTGGTGTACCGAAATTGAATTAAAAGAAACATAAAATTTAGAGGTTTAGAATGTTGAATAGTTGACAGTTTTCTTAAAATTAGTCTGATGTATCATGAAAATTTAGAGGTTACGTGTTTGATTCTTATCCGTAGACATCGAAAAATTGCTGATTGTTGATGCTCGCAGTTTATCTGTTATCGATCTCTCACAGCAATTAACTGATTGATTAAAAAGTTGTAGCTCCAACTGCAGATATTCCCGCACGAAAGGATACGATAAAAATGTGTTCTCGTAGCCTCTCCATTTCATTTCAGGTTAAGTATTTTATTACCTCCTTCCCTCATAACCTCATAAGGCTCCTCAGCCTACTACTAAACTGTCATAAAATGAGGTTATACCCTAAGTGGCCACTCCTATCCCTCCCCTCACCTAACTTCCTGCTAATAACCCTGCCTTTAAAATTGAATTTGTTGTTACCTTTTTTACAGCCCATCGACTGACAACCTCTCTAATGAATCTGCGACATCTCCTAGTATTGTGCAGAGTTTAGTGGACTCCCTGGGTCGACACAAATCTGAGCTTAAATTCTCCGTCTCTGCTCTTCATGATAGCATCGTACATCGCGGAGAAAAGAACTGCTTTCAGGCTAGTTACTACTTGAGTCGAATTAATTCATGAGTGCTCTAGAATCAGGGGTAGTTAAATTCATGCAAATTGATACGAAATAGGGGAAAGCACAACTAGGGTCTGGACACAAACCGAAATCTCTGACATGTCGTAGCTTGCAACCCTTTTCAAGAATCAATATTTTCAATATTTACGTCTTTGAAAGAGAATACTTATTCGCTATCGATGTTTCTTTTTAGATCTATTTGATCAAAATAGCTATGGTTTCTATTGAAGATTCCAGTAGGAAAGTGAGTGATTGCTAACGTTACATCTACTTAGGTGAAAGGACAGTAAAATTTAAACATGAGAGAAAGACTTTAAACGATTTCGAGTAGTGATTGGTGTTTCTTCTTTGTCATTAAAATTTTTCAGTTCGAGATATTTAGTAGCCATGCGTTTGGACGAAGCTCGGTTTTCCGTGAAAAACTTGCAACTGTTGCTGTATTTAAGCGAATCGACACTTGCACTCCTTCACCTTTTCGCAATCACTCATTTCACAAACTGATTAAAGATACTTGGGTAGCAAAAGTATCCCTTCATCTGGAACTGCGTAAGTGAATGAACAAGCACACCAGTTAAATCTAGATAATAAAATGGGTAATAGAGTCTGAGTTGCTCTCTGTGACACTGTTCCTCTAATTAAAATGAGTGTTAGAAAACGCTTTCCTAAAAATGCCTGGGAGCTTAAGTGTTAGCGCCTATCGCATTTTCATAACTGAAGAGCGGTTAGTTTATGTAAACTATAATCAGTTCGTTTTCCTTAAATTACCTTTGTCAGCACGCGAGTATCTGTATATCGTTACTCGAATCTATAGTACTAATACTATAATATCGTTCTTGCGTAAGGTAGAGATACTGTATCAATGGATGTGGATGGTTGGACCTTTCTTGTCTATTTTTCCACTAACCTCCTGCCACTTTTGTATGCCAAGAAATGCAGTGCAAGAAATCCTTCGTCGTTCTTTGAAATCTAATTTAGCCTCTGCTTCCTGTCGTACATTTTGAATTACAATTGCAGTTAGATTGAACATTAATTAGCTTTAGTAATCGTGATCTCATGGATTAGAATTAATTGGAGATCTAAAATGTCACACCGATCCATTAATTAGTAGTAGGATAATAAAGGTCTTCGTTAAAAATCGAATTATAGTAGGTCAGATTCTAATTGTGTCGAGAATAATAACGATAAAATTTATTAAACAAATGCTAATCAGCGCCCATTTGCATACAACAAATGCTCAAAAAGTTTAATTCTTTGAACCGTGATGTCTGCAAAACCAAGGATGGTAACAGAAATTGCCTCAATGTTTCCTGCATTTCATATTAATCAAGAGGGTTTAGATTAACTTACAATAGTAACAAGTTAATCCTCCTCTTAGTATGTAGAAAATAACTCCGGGCTCGTAAGAGACTTTCAAATAAAAATGTTATTATTATCCATGACAATGTAAAAAAATAACAATTGTTAGCCGAGCAAAGTATCTGAACAAGTGAAATAGCCCGAGAATCCAGTAAAACATGAGATGAGGAGAGGGGCCGAATCGGAGTATAAATAGGAGGCGGATTACAAGAATCGTACTGTATTTGAGATGTGAAAGTATGGAGTTGTCTGCTTTCTTTAATATCTTAATGATTCAATACTCAATTTTCTGAGATTCTGAGTGGGTTTACGTTGATTAGCTTGTTGATCACGTAGATTGAGTAGTTAGTTATGCCACATTGATTCAATTGTATCTTCTATAGTCAGCCAAAGCAGAAATGCGAGATTATCGAAGGTAGTTTAAATTCAACAGAGATCCTCTATAAGGAGGTCATGTAACATTGAGAAGGCTACTGAGAACCCTCTTCCACACAGAAAAAAACACGTTATGTCTTTTTCATAGATAGAACTTTGCCAAAAGTCGGTTATAATTTCTCAGTGTCTGAATCCCTTTTTCAAAAGTTACAAACCCACGCTGCATTTCTTGCTATTAATTTTACTTAACCTCTACATTAGCTATCTTAAAAAAAGTGAAAAATGATCTGAAATGTGATGTCCTATCAAGTTCCCATGATCCTAGTCGGAGTTCTTAGACAGATGTAATGTATAAGGAAATGATTTTGCACTCATCAAATAATCAGATCAGTACCTTATTCTCGAAACGTAGAATTAAAAGTTAATTAAAACTAAGTATGATTTAATGCTTAATGAATTGAAGATGTAAAAAAATTAACTTTGTTTTAAGTTGAATTTATTATCTTCCTGGCATTATAATCTTTTTAATAGACACTCATTGAACAAGGAAAAAAAATTGTATTCTTCAGAAATATATTGTTCTGGCCAAAGTAAATAAATCAGTACGAAAATAGGAACTTTGGTAACTATTTTATTTTAATTGTTAGGACTAAAGTTGAGATATTTCATCTCAAATATTTACATTAACTAGCTTTCCAAACTGAACTCCATTAATATTTTAGGTATCGACCTTCTTCCCATCTTCCAAACCCCTCTCACGAAATGTTAATACTCTTGGCCAAGACCCCAGACAAGATCGAGTGACCTCTTTGAGCCGACGATGGGCCCAAGATCGTTTCCGTTCAATAAATTCCATGGACGACGAAGGGGAAGATTTTGACAATGAGGACTTTGTGGAACCATCCACGGTTTGTCTTCGACGTCCTGCCGCTGCAGAAAGACGCCGTTTCAACCGACAGATGGCAGCCGAGTCGCAGGAACCCCATTCCGTCCATAGAATTTACTCATGCCGCTCACCGGAGGACAGGAACTATTGGCTAACTAAGTAAGTCACGAAATTAAAGTTCCATTACTCATGTTTGTTATCCTTTTTGATATTTGGTAAGGCTTGTGATCTACATGATTGCCAATTTAAACAACTTATAAAAGACGCTGTCAGTTAGAATATCCCTTTTTTAAAACCAGTTCTTGTAAAGAAAAAGGTCTTTTGATAGTGACATTTGCTATTTGAAATGCCATGTCCGTTGGACATCTATGTGTGTCGTATAAGTTCTCCATTTCATTTATTTTTGGTGTTATTCTTGCTTAGAATATCTAAAATAAAGTATTTAATCTACCTTGTGCTGATGACGTAGTCGTTAGATGGCGTTGGAGCTTAATGGATTCTGGCAATTAGGTTGTTGAACTAAATTCATGCTCCAGGACATTATTCTCTCATAGATACTTCCTTTCTATCGACTTTGAAGGCTATTGTAGTGTTATTGTTTTTTTGGGCACCGATATGCGATTAGGCGAGATGAATCGCTCATCCAGTTACGTACTGTTATTCACAGTCAAGGATGAGCTATCCATCCACTGGTGATGCATCTATTGAAGCCCATGTCCCTAAGAGTATCAGTTTGAGTACTGATTTTAATATTGGGGTTAGCATCTTCATAGTTTTTTTCTATCGGTAGTTAAATTACCGATTTCATTCCGGTCCTGTTAACAGTCTCGTCACAAGCGTTTGCCTGTTCAGGCTCTTTATTTTCAATCTCAGTTTCCTACGTACTTGAAGTGTGAATCTTTTGTCTAACACACTGATAAAAAATGAATTACAATTTTTAGGTTTTGTTAAAGCTATTATTAGACCTAATTTATTTATAAGAGTTCGTAATCTGGTTAATACCAGGCCACGTACTTTTATGTATGAATTGAAGGCCATAGTGCAAAATCTGGAGTTTAAATAAGAATTTCCAGGACGAGTAGATAAGATGACTTCACTACGCGGGCGATTTTCCTGATTTGAAGTGACGCATTTCATTTAGTTTTATATCTGCTTCGACAGAGTCGGTAACAGACGTTTTCAGACTTAGCCTGAATAACAGTATTATTTAATGCTGGCAGATAACGAAAGCAGCATGAGTTTTGCGTCCTTTTGTGTGATACGTAAAGTCCTGTTATATATAGTTTTACCAATGAAAGTATTAGTACACTATGCAATGACGCAAAACCGTCGTGCGGGGCATCGGAATGTCAGTTACAAAAAGGGAGGTAAATGAGGCTTGAATAATACTACAGAATAATGCCTGCTGCAGGTTAAACACGTTTTTGCTT
Organism: Hymenolepis diminuta; assembly: GCA_900708905.1. Classification (NCBI taxonomy): domain Eukaryota; kingdom Metazoa; phylum Platyhelminthes; class Cestoda; order Cyclophyllidea; family Hymenolepididae; genus Hymenolepis; species Hymenolepis diminuta. The sequence continues at coordinate 1,063,642 of CAADRB010000032.1, forward strand.
TAACTACTTATCCACTATAAATGTTTGAAAGCCTCTAATTTTCGTGATAAGACACCAAATTTCAGAGCTTTCCAATCCCATCCCAGTAAAGACTACGAGAAACAAACTAAAGGGGTTTTTTGCAGTCTCTCAGTTGAACACAACAGAATTCTACTGATCGAATAGTAACCATGGCGGAATTTTGTATTTAACTAGTTCAAATCCGTTGGCCAGAGTGTAATGCCCGGATATATCTTTCCGCAGTTCAAATTTGCTCTACTTTCAAATAGGTAAAACAAATGCATAAAATCGGCAGCAGTTTATCAATTTTGGCATCAATTAAGAGGAAGCTGATTCGAATATTTTTTCTGATTTAAACTGTGCGCTTTTGTGCATTGCACGAGTCCTGATTTTTCGAGACTTTCGGTTCTTTTTTGACTATTTTAAACATCTATAACAGATTATATTAGGTTATTTTATTTATTTTTCGTTCCTCTTTCCAGCCTAATAATCTGTCATCTTTTTCATTCTTATCTTTTAGGCGCAAATATAATCTATACTATTCCGTACTGTGATTGAATTTCAGTGAACTTAAATCAACTCTTTCAAATAACTCTGTATATCATTTATTTTAATCCAATGCAAAATAATTTAAAAACTTTTAATCATGGATAACGTCTAGGAATATGTAGGGGATTTAGGAAGGAAATACGTCAAAAAATATAAAAATCTTCCCGTGTCTGGACCCTGAATTCGACAGGTTGTCTACAGATTTTTTTCCTTAATGTATTCGGGTATTTTCATATTCATCTTGGCAAAGTTCTGGATGACACCATGTTTTTTCACTTAAGTCATAAAACAGTCAATCAGCGGGCAAGGAATTCTGCAAGTTGAGACATTTATGATGGTCATTTCGTCAGTACTTTCCCATCTGACACATTGTCGAAGAGTCGATGATACCGTGCGTACGATTTCTCGTTTTCTCACACCTTTTATATGTGATTTGTGTTCCAGATTTATTTAAAGATTTTGGCATCCAAATCTCGTCCTCTTTCTCAACGAACACCAAAGTAGCGTCTGCCTTGAGAGAGAAACTTTAGATTTTCCCACTTTCGTTAATTAGGAATTTGATAAATGTTTGGCAAATGTGTGACCTTTACTGCGAAGACTAACCCAGAGGTTAGGCTGTGTGCCGTTAGTTATGTGGAAAGGTTCCTCAGAGGGGCCTATTCCACCAACATTTTAGCATTTATTTGTCTCCTGCTGTAAAGGCAGTGTTCTGAATAGTCTTCTATTTTGCAGCCTTATCTTATTTAATCTTGAAAAAGTAACTTTTTCTCCAATATTCTGATTATATTTCCCATATTACGTGTGTATTACCAAATAGCAGTTGATTGCGCAGCAGGTTGTGATATAAAGTGGGGCGTTTCCTTTTACTTTCCTCTTTCCGTTGTTGCTTGTTTTGCCATCTTTGCATGTTGCAATATGTCCCACATCAGTTGGTCTCAGAGTCAAATGGGCGTATTCCACTCCACATCTCTTGTGATGACTCACTTAACTGCAATACCCACCGGCTGATAGTTTGACAGACGCTTCATTTCAGTTTGCTCGCAAAGCAACATGGCCTAATAGAGGAAAATTTTCATTAAACTTCTTTATATTCTTAAGGCAGTGCTAGTTATAACCTTTCTACGTTGTCGTTTGGTTTAAAAGGTTGGTAAAAGGCGGAAATCTGTCGGTAAAATGTGATGTCTTCTATGTGTGCTCTGTTTAACTCATTAACCGTTTCTGTCTCTTCGAATCACTGGATTCTACTACTTCAAGATAGGAAAAATTGCGCTTTTACGGAAGAATATTCATTTTGGAGAGAACAGTCGAAAAGGATCGTATAATTAGCAGTATAGAGCCAATTACATAATGCGGAAAGATTGATGATTATCTTACAGGTTTAAACTTGAATTAAATGACAAACAAAGTGGAAAATTTGTTTTAATAGTTAAGCCAGTTTGGATGAGGGAGTGGTTAAAGATCCAAAATAAATCACTACTTGATCTCGTGTATTGAAATATCGTGTGCGTTAGTATATTTGATTATCTTCAACTTGGCTGTCTAGACTATAAGGAAGCTTATTACCTTCTAGCTCTAATAATATTTCAGTTATTATCGCACTAATGGAGGTGGTTTATTAATCTATCTCCTAATGCGTTAATAAGTCTTTATAATCAAGATTTAGATCACTTCAATTCAGAAAATAAAAGCGTAAAGGGAATATTTTTATTTTAGTACAACCGGTTTATTAAACTCTTTGATTATATGAAAAGAAGGTTCCAAGAACGTTAATAACTCTATTGAGTGCTATCCTAATAATAAGGTCAAATAGTCATTTCACACCCTCTATCTCCTTTCTCTTTGGTTTGAAGAAGATTGGATTATAGAAAGTAGAAGAGGAAAATTCTGGCAAAATTCCTCTGTCCTATGGTTAGTTTCTTTCTTCTGTGTATTTCCTTATTTCTATATTTCATATTCTACAAGCTCGTGGTTCCTGATTTGTACTCCGAAGAACCTATGCATGTGGCTATGCCATGATTCACTGTTGCTTTCTTACTCGATCGCACACATTTCGTGAGAAGGATTAACCACGAGCTCTTATGCAAATTTGTGTGTTGCAACTTGTATTCACTTGGCCACGGTTTTGTATAATAAGGATAAACGCACTTTTCTGGTGCGCCAGGAAAGGAAGTAAATAACTGGGTGCCTTGCTTTCTCACACTCCCCAAAAAAGGTAAACAATGTGATCGGTTTGAAAATGGTAATTTTAGCCGATATGGTGACTAAATGTCATTTATCTCGTGATCAAAAATTCAAAAACTGAAATAGTCCACTGTACTTTGGTTAAAACAGCGAAATGTATTTTGGATAATTGAGAGGAGGGTTGTCACTTGTGCTTGTTGAGTTTCCTGGTGTTCGTCAGAATTCCTTGTTCTACCAGCGTGTCTCGTGTTCATTGGAAGTGGTCGCTAGATCAGTGACCGATTTTGTCCTAGCACCCAAAGGTATCGAAAAGAAGACTAGATTTAATCATAAATTATTAAGGTGAACGGTGATGGAAGATGGATGAGCCGTCATCTCGTGTTTATTAGCAAAGAACGAGGTTTGAATATGTACTAGGAGCAAAAGCGAATGTTTGGGAAAGCATGTGTCAGTCACCATTGTGATGCCTTCAATCCGATTAAGAATGATAGTTAATCTAGATAATAACTGACCTTGGCACTGTCTAATCCGTATCCACTCATTAATGTAAGCAACTCATGACTTAAATTCACATTCTTAAACATTGGTAATGATACTTTCGAAGTAATCGATCGTTTAAACCTTGCCAACCAGCAGTCATAATTAATGCTTGAACTCAATTTAGATTTATAATAGTTTATAGCCGAATTTACAGCTTTTAGTCTGAGAGGAGAGCAGTAGTCTTTTTACCCAATTCCGCGCATCGGTATTACGATAAATGTGAGAAACATTGCAGGTGTTAAAGATGAGTAGTTTGAAAACACGAAACGTGACTGAACATGAGGTATTCGAAATATTTTTTTTGTTTTTCTTTAACTGCTCATCATGTCTGCTTAAATGGCAAGAGAATACAATTTGATTGAAAGGACAGCTTCGTATGTACCGGTGCCAATTTTTAGGAAAAGGCATTAAGTCATGCTTTTGATATGCTCACTTTAGCAATACCAGCCATAAAGTTGTAGTTTAATATGCCATTGCTTTATTCTGGTTAACCTGCTAGTCAAGTAGATAACGTAGCAAAAAACTCTGCTTCTTTATCCAATCGAATTTAGTCGAGTAATTAAGTTATTTTCGGTTTTCTGGATGGACTTTATTCAATTAGCAAGATACTTAGCGGAAACGTAACATTATATCATTTCGACTTCATTATTTTGCTTCTTAAATTAGCGATTTTCAGTTATTTTGTGTGGTTTGTTTGTGTAAGTGAATTCGATGGGATCTTTTTCAGTTTCCGTGTTTATCTTCCCATATCCATATTATTCCCAACGAAAGTATTTTGAAAATAGGCGTCAGATTCTTTAGTATCTTAACCAACCTTGCCTTATTCGCTACATCTTTCTCACGCTAATTGGTTTAAAATAAAATTGTTCAAAATTTTTATTTTTTTTATTTTTAGGTTCCAATGTGTCACGAATCCAAATCTCTGTTCTGAAAAACGCATCGAAAGCAGTTTGCACCTGTGTATTCAAGAAATTAAGGGGATTCCGATTGGAAATGAGTAAGTCACTTATTAATTAGATTCTTCTTTTAGTTACTTAAACTTTATCAATCATTCTTTGTTCAGTTATTTCTGTGAAATTTACTTGGACGATGCCCTCTATGCTCAAACGTTTCCCAAAACAATGACAGAAGTATTGGCTTGGTCCGAAGACTTTGGTTTCACGTAAGTGATTCCCTACTGAACTCATTTCATCGTTATTTCTACCGCTCAAACAGTTAATAAATTTTGTTCAAGGAAAACCCGAGGTTAACGGTCAATCGCATTATGCAGCCATCTTTATTTGAAGATAATTCTTATTTTCGTTACAATATTTTTGTGAATTCGGATAAATGAACTTAATAATAATAAGTTTGTATAGTTTTAATGATCCTGCCATAAACAATGGTCGTAATGACGTCAATCATAGGTCTTTTACCCTATCTATTAAGAAATTACGATTGGGTGTGAGTGTCAACGCTCAATGAATAACACATGGACTGAAAGGTCCCGGGCCTAACATAGATGGCGCTAGTTTTATTGCAGTCACCTTTTTTCGGTTAATACTAACCTTCAAAAGACAGCTGTTAAAATTTCATGATATTCTATTCATTAGTTTGTGAGTTATTGTGCTAAGAGCGACTCTACTTTTTTTATTTTCAAAACAATGGATCAAAAACAATTTCGTGTTTTAATTTTACACCGCTTCTTGATGGGAAAAAATACCGTTCAATCGAAGCAATGGCTTGAAAGTGTTATGAGGACTCCGCTCCATCAGAAACAACAATAAAACGTTGGTTTGCTGACTTCAAACGTGGTCGTAGAGACACCGATGATATAGAACGCAGTGGACGTCCAAATGAGGCGGTAACACCAGAAAACATAAACAAAATCCACAAAATCGTCTTGAATGATGGAAAAGTGAAGTTGCGTGAGTTAGCTGACATCGTAATGATATCAAAAGAACGTGTTGGCTTTATACTGCATGAGCATTTGACTATGAGAAAGCTCTGT
>CAADRB010000032.1:1069223-1104837 GCA_900708905.1 Hymenolepis diminuta
ATATTATATAGCGTTATTGGAGCGCTTGAAGGCCGAAATTGCAAAGAAACGACCTCATATGGCAAGGAAAAAATGTTGTTTTACCAAGACAACGCACCGTGTCACAAGTCAATCAAAACAATTGCAAAACTACATGAATTGAACTTCGAATTGCTCCCACATCCACCGTATTCGCCAGATTTGGCTCCCAGCGACTACCGGCTGTTCGCAGACTTGAAAAAATGCTCACCGGTAAGAAATTTCGTACGAATGAAGAGGTTATCGCTGAAGCTGAGGCCTATTTTGAGGCAAAAGATAAATCGTTCTACAAAAGTGGTATTGAAATGTTAGAGCGGCGCTGGAATGATTGCGCTGCTCTTGATGGAGATTACGTTGATGAATAAAGCTAATTTTGAACCAAAAAACTGTTTTCTTTGTTAGGCCCGGGACTTTTCAGCCCATGTGTTATGTTTTCTTGATCTATGTTCATAAATTTGGACTGTCACCAGTCGCCTCCGCAGTGTCCTGCATACGCAAGTCATCCGACTTATTTCTCATATTTGTGGGGGATAATTTTCATAACTTCCTGAGAAGGAGGCGGAGAGTTAGGTGTTATCATATCTTCATAATTTGAGTATTTCGAATGGTTTATCTGTTGTGACATTTTTTTTAGTCACTTGCCCTCCTTCAACGAGGTCCAAATTCTTCTCTGGATGTTTGCTCCAACAATGATGGTGGAAAAGGTGAGAAATCGAAGAGCATCACTCCCGCGTTCTGGTGTGGTTAGTGCTGGTGGTAGTGAACATCTATCAACCTATCGAATATCGATTCCCAATCACGCCGACTCGGTTATGTCCATGGAAAGTGAGGTTTCCTCTTCTACGGAGAATGCTGGTGTAGTGGACGATGTCAGAAGTAGAAAAAGACGCCGTTCGATGGGGGTGTCTGGCAAGAAAGCGTCGGCCAACCTCCTTTTGATAGGTAAGTAGTAATAACTATGGATGACGCAGAAAATTGCCGTTTTTAGTCATTAAAAAATCATCTACACACTACAAAAGGCGGAGAGGAAGCCAAGGGAAAGTAGAGAATTGAGGAGTCCTCCCTGATTTGAATGCATTTTATCCACTTTTACGTAATTTGTATAGTTTACTATTTCATACCAAACTCCAGTTTTTGATTCGTAGAGCCCTAGGTGAGCAACATCGTGAGCTTGTCGACAAGTTTATTTAATGGAGTGATTGGTTATGACATTTTGTTACATATAAATCTTCTGATAGCCATAAATAGCTTTCTGACACACATCGTCAATATGTATACAGTCAAGTTCCAGGAATTAGGTAACCCCTTCAAATGTTAATACTGTATCACCTAGGCAAAAAACTTTTGATGACAAGATAGCTGACAAATTACTATTTAAACAAATTTATTTAATCATTTCATATATTTTCTACATAGAGTTCAGATTTACAGTAGGAAATTATCATAGTTTGCCGAAAATCTTCTATTAATGGGACAATTACTTGTGCTACAGTTGATTAATTAGAACTATCAACCGAGTTCAGGCAACTATTAGACCGTAGTCTTGTGACGCACTTCATTCTCCTCCTCCCTTAATTTGGTTTAGTCAATTTGAAAAAGTCGTCGGAAATGTACAATCTAGAAAGAAGGTATAGAGCTTTCAATATAATTATGGTTGTAGGGAGAAGTAAGGTAAATTGAAGCAGAAGGCTTTATGTAACTGCAGAAAAGGTCAAGATCTCTTTAAAAACTTCATTCCTTGAGATTTTTGGGAGTGTTTTTTTGGAGCTGAGCTTTCATAGCAACTAGTAGATATTGTTTTTAAACAGCGAAGATTTGATTCATTTGCACTTTCTGCATATCAGATTTTCCAACCTCGTTCAAATTCATTTGATAACAGAAGAAGGTATGCAACCGAATTGATCATACCTAAATAACTGGGTGGTTGTAATATTTCCATTTTTAGAATTACAAAACCAGTGGTTTGTAAAAGCTCTTGAGATTTCATTTTTGTAATATGCTTCTGAAAGTGCGTTCGAAATACGTATGATTGGAGGATGTACGATACTGAAGAGATTAATGTCGCTCAAATTTTCACTGAAATCCTAAGCTTTGGTGTTTCCGTAATACGGTCTTTATAATATCTTTAAGATTTTTCCTCAGTTATTGTAATGTACATTTGGGAATTTCAGTACCTGAAGGTCCAAAATGCCTTCATACATCACTTACAATATTCATAAATGATGACGGAGTCTCAGAGAATTTCGTTAACGGATTTTTCCGCCTGAATACACTCACTTAATATTAGTTTAATTAATCCTCCTAATTTAATAAAGCCCACACACTTAAAAGTTTTTTATTCGACTAATATTCTCTTAATGCCCCTCTTCGAACATGCTATTATTAGCATTTCTAAAAGCTATTCATAAGTCAGACAGTATTCTTTAAATTATACTTGAAACATTTTAACAGAAGAGAGAGGAGTAACCTGAACGTTACCCTTTCTTTCACGATCTTCCTCCTCTCTCCCTTACCCGTTTAGCTTTCAAGTTTCACGCTATTGTAGGGGTGGAAAAAATGTTATCCGAGATGCACTAGTAAATGTTTAAACGAAATAAAAGGTTTCTTACTAAAATGTAAATATTAGAAGCGATTTGATTTTCAAATGGAATTATTTTCATCAATATCTGCTGTGAAGTAACTTTCGACATTTATATTCAAATTGTCCCACAGCATTGTATTTCGTTGACCGAACTGTAAATTATGTAAATTTTAAATCTGCAGTCTTTTATTGTGCAAATGCAACTAGCTTGTTGATGACTGAAAATTGAGATCATTAACCAATCAGGGTTCGCTTCATTCCGATCTACTGCTTTTTGCTGCGATTATCAAGACAACCCTATTAATAAGTTTTTTTTCAAATTCGGAAACTTTGTATGCATTTATTTATTCATTACGAGAAAAGGCGTTATTTCTAGTACAAAGCCCATTTATTTTTATAATATTTTTAATATAGTAAAAATTATATTTAATTTAATTTACCTCCAATTTATAGTACAATAAGGAGAGAGTATGCTGGATTATTTCCGTTTGAAGATCCCCCTTCAATTAATTACTGATTATTTTGGTGATTTTCCTATTTCTTAGTAAAGTTTTCCAGAGGTGTTTCGTCAAAATAAATAGACGACACATGATTTAATTTTTTCCTAGAACTGGATTTTAAGGCTATTAACTTCACTCCAATCTTTAATCTTTAGCCAAATTCATAATTCCCGCAAGTGATATCACTGGTATGGTGGACAACGAATCCTGGTATACTTCCTCACTCGATGCTTCTCTAAAACGTCGTTCATTCGCCGACTACTCCTCCTCCTCGCTCTCCCTCTCCACCTTTGACGGAGTACTTGCTCGTCCATCAAGTCTAAAACGGCACAGTCAGTCCGGTCTACGACTTTCCCGAAAGACTCTAACCCAATTAACACGCACCCCTCCACGTCTTCGACTCAGCGCCAGGCTGGTTAATCTCACCGTTCTCCCCCTCTGTGGATATAGCAGCCTACTGAGAGCTCTGTCGGACCCTGCTGCCTGTACAATGCTTCTGCTGCGGAGATTGGAACCATTTCTGTCGGTGAAATCAAAGGCTGCAGTGGCGAAATCCCTCCTCGCTACACTGCATTTAAGGGGAGAGGTTCCCGCATTCCTTGCAGCTTTGGTGCTTTCTGAAGTTCAAGAACAGGGTTTGTCCTTTTAAGTTAACATGCAATTACTGAGAAATTATAAATTCGTAAAGTGATGTATAAATCGTATCACAGAGCTTATATGGGCAAATAATTAACCACTTTGACAAATCGCATAGAATAAAAAATGTTGTGTACCTTGAAATGAAAATATTACAATTGTAATCGTGGGAAAGCACGAAGAACAATAGATAGACATGAAGGGAAGATCGGACTGGGGGAGGGGGATAGTAAATGCCAGGACAACAAGAGAGGTTTAATAATCGTTTCTAAATTTGCTTAATATGTAGAGCTAATGCCGATATTAAAACTTCTTTTATATTCCAACCAAGTTAGCCCTATAGATACCCCTTTACAAAAGGAATCAACGAATTTGAATGGGAAGACAAAGAGACTAGTAAGACTACGTGTATATTAGACAACTAGAAATAAATAAGGGGGAAGGGGGGGGAAGGAGAAAGAAGATTGCGAGAGAGTGGAGAGAGTCAATACTGAGCGAGTGGAACCCGGGCTGTGAGAAATATGCGAACTAAAGTACGCTGAGAGAAATTGTCTGGTTTTCCGTCCTTTTTGAGTCACTACGCGAAAACCAAGATGAGCAGATCTAATGTTCCGGAACTTCCGGATCTTTTATTTTCCACAGCGCCAATTGACCAGTAAATTGAATTTAATGGTTGGCTATTACTCGCCCAAAACTAAGAATCTTCCTAAGAGCTACCAGAAGACGACAGTCCATAAATCAGAAACCTAAGATTTGAGTGGAATCAGAGGGATATTGGACAACAGCGGAAATGAGAAAGGAAAAAAGGAGAAAAGTAGTAAAATGGGAATTAAAAATAGGAAGAGAAGAAAAAACAAGTGTCTGAACTTAGATCTTGAACACTGGCGTGCAAAAAGCAGAAAAGCGGATTGAGTTACAAGATGTTGCTTGGAGAAAAACTTTTTATCCAGGTTGGATGTACGAAACTTAAATGATACGTACGGAACTTATGACAGAAGCAACAACTCTGCTGCTTTGCGTTTTGTTTGTCGACTTCCTATCGGGTTGCTTCAATAGTTCAAAGGGGAGCTGGCTAGCCGATGATTTATCGATTTTATGCTTCGTCTAGTTTTAGACTTCTGAGGCTAAGGAAACCACTTAGATTACATTACTAGTTATTTCAATTTAGTTGGTTCTGTTTGAAATTCATTTTACACGCCTTTAATTCATTCCTCATTTTTATTTTTTCCTGTAAAAGAATACGTTGTCTTAGCCTATTATGTCCCACTGTTCTAAAAATATGACAACAAATAATTTCACAAGTTATATTACAGTAATAAAATACATATTTTAGCATGAATTATTTGCCGTCCTGTACATAGGACGGTGAGACATAATGGGTTAAACTATTCATTTGACAGGTCTTACTGGCATATCTAAGCATTCTAGAAATTACAATGTAATGATGGAAAAAGACAGACCTTTTGTTTAAACTACTTTTGTCACTAATATTTCGCTTATTTATTTACTGATTAGGACAAAGGCTAAACTGATTTTAGAAGTGGAGAGCAAAATTAGATATTATGCTAGATTTTTCTAGATCTTTATCCTAATATGCACATATTTCAGAAATATCAGCATTTATTATACTTTGCATACCGTATTCTTGAATTTTGTTGTCTTGTAATTGTTTGTTATCTAAACGAGTTTATCGTATCCTTTTGGCGGTATTATGACAGGTCTTCCTTTTTCATTTTGTTTGGGGATTTTAAAAGGGTCCTCATCACTATGAGAAGTTAGATTAATAAATCTCCTTTAAATATTGGCGTTGAATTATTAATATTATTTAACTGTATGCTTCAGTTGGTATTAAACATATCCAGGCCTAATACGGTCTAATTAATCAAAATGCAATCACTGTTGAAGATACTAGTTTGAACGGGAGATGCCTAGCTTTAAATATAACATTTACTGGAGTGGGTGAATAGGAAAATGTGACGATTTTTACAATGAAAAGAGCTGGAATAGTGATTGATGTCTCTTTGTCGTTGAGGCCCCTTAGAAGTAATCTTTGAGTAGGGTCGCATTGATTTGATTTGTAATAGCTTATACTAGCGTACAGTTTTGTTGCTATTATTAAGATGGTCACCCAGTCTTGTCAACCAGTAAGGCTAGAGTTTTGTTCCTACGGAAGAATTAAAACCTGTTTATGATAAGTGAATTCGAAAGCACTAATTTTTAGACAAAAGTGAGTATTTCTTATTCAAGACAAATTAAATTAGCCATTTATTGTTAATTTTTCATAAAATTAGCATATCTGTTAAAATGTTCTAAATTCCAGGATCGTTGTCTTGCAGTAATTTTGGAGCAAAACCTAATATTACGGTAATCCCGTTATTACTGAATTTGCAGCGGATGCTACACAAATAAGCCTTTTTGCTAAACCTCAGTAATCCTCTTAAGAAGTCCAAAGAGCCTCTAACAGAGTCCTCTTGTCTAAATTTGTCCCGATATTAGCTAGTCTATGTCCAACGTAGCAACAAAGAAGGTATTGAGGGGATAGAGCTTATCGCTAAACTCTCCCTCGCTGCCAAAGCTCAGTCATTAAGTACAATCAACTCTACGCTGTAGGGATATTGATCACTGATTGGCCGGGAAGGCTTCTGCACGTACGCCCCACTTGCTTGCTATGCAACCAATAGGACATGCACACTTTCCAGAATATTCTAGCGCACGTGAGGTTCCTTTGATCAGCCTTGGTGGCGTTGTGAACTCCGCATATTGGGGAGACTAGCAGCTATTTTGGAGGCTAATTGGGTTATAATAAGAGGTGAGCACATATTATCTACTATCTCTGACGTCTTTGCAATGCTGACAGCACAAATCCTTCGGTTTCTCAACGAACAGTGGCCCGCCCAGTTCTTTTCAAAATGTTTGAGAGTTTATCCACGGAAATAAAGGTTCTTCTTGCAAAAATTGAGGCTGAAATGTCTTTTGACGTTTCAAACACATCTACTGCCCAAAATTCTACTCAATCCTCGGTTGTTCCTGTCTCTCCTAAGGTGCTTCCTGCTCCAACTCTAGTTTAAGTGGTCAATAATGGCATGAATTTGCACCCGTCAGTCAGAGATAGAGTAAAAACAGCACATCTCACCCACTCTATGGAATCTTCCATGCCTAAGGTCGTTCCGGCATGACTTGTCGTCAAGTCTACCGTGTCCAAACAACGATCAGCCCCGAAACCCTGTCTGCTTGATCCTCAGACAAATCAAATATATCGCCCAAAGGGACTGAAGAAGGTTATTGTACACTTGCCTCCTACAGAGCTTATGAAGTACCTACCATGATGTTATACCCATTAACTCTGCCACAACCTATACCGTCATTAACAGCCTCCGCTATTCGCTAATCATGGCTTATCGAAGGTTATTGGGTCCAGAAATGTCATCTAGTTCTCTACAACTCGGTTTGGGCACTTTTTTCGTAGTCTAAGTACCTCCCTTTTACACTCTCCCCCAAATCTCTATGGTCAGGATGAGCAATTTGTTGACAATGTGAAAAGACAAAGTCTCATGTCACAAGGAGAGGAGACGGTGGAAGAAATTCTTAACTCTTTACTATTTAGGTACTGGGCGACACCTCCATTGGTGTCCAAATCGGGATGTGCTATCGCAAACATCTCCGTTCTCGATACCCGGCCTTAACTTCCAAATCGAAAATAGATCAAACAAAGACTTATCTGGATAAATGTGAGATCCCGAAATTTAGGAGACCCAGTGCAACCCTTATTGCAGACGCTCCAGAGGACCTCTAAAAATATCCAAGATAGAACCAACATCTGAATTTTTTGATAAGCAACTTTCACAAAGTGTTGGATAAAAATGAATAATTTTAAGAACCAAGCTAACAATTTATTGCCAATCATTTATAAAATTTACTCCCAAACAATATTCTATTCCTCAAACGTTCAGACATTGTTTTTATCATTCACTGCGGGAAGACGGGAATCACAAAACAGACTCATCTAATTAGGCCACATATGCGAGGACATTTGTGTCCAAAATCCGGCTGTCTGCTTTCGACATGGTAGAATGCGAATTTGATATTTATAAATCCCCTCTTTTGCACGAATTTTAATTCCGATTCCAAGTTAAGAGTGAAAAGATATTTTTCTTCAGCTTAAGGTAAAGAAATTAAACTAACTATTCACGTAACTCCAAATCGGATGCGGAGAACAGCCTGGTAAAAGTACACTTGAAAGAAATGTGTCCTTTAAGCAAAAAAATTGGATAAACTTAAGATGAGGTCAAGTTGATAGAGCCAATGAATAAGTTTAATGCTTGAACTGAATATTTGGCTGTTTAACACAGCAAGCAAAATGTAGAATATAAACATGTTTTGTGTCTTTTTACCCTAATTAATTTGAAGAGGAGGAAAGGCGCTTTGGTAATCCTTTTGCAGATCAAATCAAATTGGATTGGAAATCATCTCAGTTTACGGCTCTTGAATCTACGATGGTTTACTTTCGTGGGCTCACCGACAAAGTACTTGCACTAGTCTGATCAACTAGGGATAAGAGATATCTTCTTACGAAAGGATTGATCTTCCCAGGAAAAAATCAGCTTTTACTAAGTCAGAGGACCAAGAGTTGAGTGAGACCACGATATTATTGGAAACCAACAAGAAAAGGGAAGTAGGAAGAAGAATCGGAAATTGGAAGTGCGGGAAATAAGCGTCAGCGCGGAGTGAATGAAAAATGGGTTGCGAATGCTAAACATAGATTAATAAGAAGGACGCTTAGTTGAACGATAATTGAGTAAGAATGAATTTGTGATGTGCACGAGAATAAAAACATCCACACAGTGAATAAAAATAACTCCATTCAATCAGTGATTTAATTTACTGCCTATACTGTTCAGTGAGCTTTAGTTTTGAGATAACTGATCCCGCTCAAGTGAATCTATAGGGCAGTTCCAAAATTTTATTACCTTAAGACCAAAGGGGATTATTCTTCTGCCTGGTTGAGAAACCAACATTGATGACAGGTGAGTTCGATCATTTCCTTCATATAATTTTATGGTGACTAAAGTCTCTAATGCTCTCGGCAAATTATAACCGATAAATTTAGCGACAAAATGTGAGTTGCTTCCTCTTGGAATTCTCTGACAGCCTAGTATATCTTGCCTGAGTGAATTCTAAGTTTAAAATTGACGATTTTTCCACCTATCATTTGTGTTCAAGAGGTCTATGTTAAGTTAATAATAATATTTCTTCCTCGGGATTTCTTGATTTCTAGAATATCTTGAAATGGAATTCTTCAGTGCGCTTAAAGAACGAATAATAGCGGAAAAATAATATAAACAGCTAGCTCAAATTTCCACGTTAATCGCTAATTGAAAGTCTAAAAGACAAAAAGAGTGAAGAGAGATAACAAGGCGGGGATTGTTTATTCATTGGGGTACGGCTATAGGTAAAGATAAGCTGTAATTACTGACTCTGAGGAAACTGTCTTGAATATATTATGGGAGTATAGAAGTTGAAGATATTACATTTTATGGAACCTATCATTTTTACCTTACAGATAATCCCAACATGGTTCTTCGGAGCAACAGTCTGGCCACCAAAGCAATTGAACTCTATCTTAAACAGGTCGGTGGTCCTTACTTGAAATCTGCCCTGGGTGAATTTGTCACTTCAGTACTGACTCAAACAGCGGCTACTGCAATAGCTGTTGCCAGTACGTCTCCTAATACAGAGGCATCTCAACCGCTAAGCATGAAAGAGAGACGCGCTCCTCTTGGACGTATGCAGTCGTCCACTACTCGAAATATCTCAGCAGAAGATGAGAATCAGAGAATCTCCGGCGTCGTGGACTTTGAAGTTGACCCGGATAAGGTAACAAACTCAAAACAGTTGTTGCGGAATCAGGCTAATCTCATAAAACTAGTGCGAGATGTCTGGAGGCGGATTCAGGCCACGATTACGTCTTTTCCCAAGTAAGTGTTATGATCTGCTCTTCTTTATGGTATACTATAACCTAAAAAATTACACTAATTACATGTACAATTTGACAGCACCATAATACAAAATGACCCGAACCACTATATTAAAATAGGACGCACATTTTCGTCTGGATAGGTCGATTTATGTGCCATTTACAAGCGTAATGAAAATGAATCCGTTCGAATAAAAGGGAATTAAAAGAAGCATGAATTAAAACGTGGAAAATAAAGAATCTTACATACGGGAATTATTTTTTTACAGAAAATATTATTTTCTCATATGTAGCAGTTATATATATATATATATATATATATATATTTAAACCGGATGAAATATTCATAAATAGTTGAGATAGTTCTGTGTATATCGAATGAGTAGCAATGCAAAGAGGCGTCCTTTATTTCATTTAAGTTGCGGGTATATTATGACCTAATTTTTTAGCCCATATGTTTGGAAACTCTAGAAAATGGATCAGTTTCCTCTCTTGATTTCCATTTCTCTAAAATGTGACCTTATGAATCCTACAGAGATTCAGCTTGAACCTACTTTTCTTTTGTTTTAAAGGTTGGATAGGAAATGGAGGAGGGTTGAGAAAATAATAGAATGCTATACTTTTTCGACGTTCGTGTTCTTAAACCTTCTAAGAATCTAGCTATTCTTTTTCAGTGAATTGCGAATCACGTTTGCGGCTATTAGAGAGGCCATGATGCCCACGAGTACTTCAGACGGATTCAAATCACCTCGAAACGAGTATGGGGGTCTTTTTGAGCACGTCATCTCAGCCTGTGTCTTTCTTCGTTTCGTCTGTCCGGCCATTCTCTCGCCCTCTCTCTTCGCACTGGCCGATAATTTTGCGGACAATACTAGAGCAGTTAGGGCGTTCACTTTGGTGAGTTTGAAGTTGTAAACTATTAGCATAGAAAAAGAATCTAAAACCCAGATGTTCATTGAATGATAAGCTATTTCATGTTCATTTATTTCTCTGCATAGTTTTTCATTGCACTTAAATTGGCACCTGGCTACCCAGAGGCTGTTATTTTGATACTCACCGCTACAGCGTAATGTTTGGTTGTGACCAAGGGGGCGATATCAAAATTCAGGTTTCCCATCAGGCCCTTAATGGACGTGATTCTTCTGCCCAAGATTAGTATTGTAAGGTGCTATTTTTCATGAGGCTTCAGAAGTCTTCTTGACTCCCAGGCGCATTTTGTAAAGTATTTTCTAACACTCATCTTGGATAGAGGGGTAGCATCAAGGTCATCTTTATTGAGGAACGTGAATGTCGCCACTATATTTATTCGCCGGACTTAATCAGTGCGATCCTCTTCCTTGAGTATCGATGGGCATCGAGACCATCGCAGATGAACCCGTTAGCCGCTGCGCCACCGGAATTACTAAACTATTTTGAAGCCTTCCATTAAAAATAAGTGCTTAAGAACGTTGTTAAAGTTGGTTGACTGGTTCATGAAAATAACTGTCTACTAGAAAATGCATCCTGAATTTGTTATTTTTTATTTAGTTGCTTCTTCTTTTTCTGGTATTATTGTACAGATAAAAATCATTCCTCGTCTTTGTTTATTTCTACTTATTAACATTTGCATAATGGTCCTACGTTTTCCCAAATACTTAAATGATAAAGGCTAATTATCATATCATTGGAAGATGAGTTTGTTTTTAAAGGAGGGTTAAGGATGACTCTATGTATTTCCAGAATTACTCTTTAATCGCAATCTCTATGGTAATCTTCGGTATTTCGTCCATGAAGCCGCAGTGACGTCTTTTGTGTCCCTATAATCCAAAATCCCTATCTGTCATGTCTAAACGCGCCTATCGTTTCTCCCTTTTCTATAACCGCCTCGTTTCATTTAAAAGTACATTTAAGCTCATGTTCTCTCGCGGCCTTACCCAAGTGACTCAGATAAAACTTTGTTTTTCCACTTAAAACATAACGTACGCATGTCAGCTCCTGGCTCCTACGCTGCCCCCTCAGCTCTCCCTCCCTCCCTTGCTTCAATCTTCGTTGTGGGTACATTTTGGTCTAATCAACTCTTGGTGCTCTGCTCCACAATTGATGTTAGCTCTTACTCAGACAGCTAAGAATTGGTGATTGTTGTTACTGTTGTTGCCGTTGTGTTAATTGTTAGCCGTCAGCCGTTAGTTGTTAACTTAACTTCAACAAGGGTGTTTACTTGAAAAATATGAAAAACTGTTTATTTTCATTACTTCTGAGTAACTCCCATTCTTACTTCAACCAATATTAACCAAATATAACAACATGACATCCGTTTATTTATAAAGATGGTATTCATTATAAAATTCGTAAGTGCACATAAAATTCGGGGAAGAAATACGTGCTGTTAATTTTCGAACCCGCATCAGTATCCATAGTCAGATTCCATCACATATTCATCATTTTTCGATTTCTCAAATGAATGGAAGTCACAAAAAACAAAACAGATAGCTATTGGGCTTTGTAAAACTCTTTGGTCTCCGTCGGCAAATCTAGGTAGTCATAAGTTTTAGCTTTACAATAACTTGTTGAAGGAAGACGGTATTTTTTATTATTTTACGAAATAGGTTGAATATGTAATGTCAACCATAATATCAGGAGCTTTTCTGCTGCTCTCTGAAAGTTATAATACCTGTGGTACACATGTTTACAGATTCTGATTACATGGAAATGTCCTTTGGAAACACAGACAACTGGGTGTGATTGATTTCTTCCCGTCCATCTGTCTAAATACCTTTAATTGACGCAATAAAGTAAGATTTAATTTATTCAATTAATCAATTCAATTAATTTGTTCCCTCTTGTTCTTCCTGGTCTTTTGAAGATATAATCTTAGCCAAATGAAGAGAATGTGTTGGTGTTGGCATCGCTTTGTACATAGTTTTAAGGACTGGAAGTAATAGCTACCTGAGTGCCACAATGTGCTCTTAACTTGATAATGAATTGAAAATTGTCCATTTAAATCATCGTTGTTAATGCAATGAGTTTGAGTCTCAAAAACGTTTTTTAATCGGAGCAATTAATTGAAATAATCAGTTGTTATAACCTTATAAGCCTCCCAAAATATTCATATTTTCCGAATTAAACAATAGCACAAGATTATTCAAACTTTTGTAATGCTCCAAATTATTCCAGTAACGACTCACAGTCTTATTGGATTCTAACGATTACATAAAATTTGTAAATAACTAATAGTAAAATTAATTGCACTTTATCCAACACCAGTCATTACACACATGCACGCATATTTAGTGATGAATACATGTGTTTGTGTAGAGCATTTCAAAAATAGCACTAAGTCAGTTAATCATGCTGTGTGAAAACCTCTGTAGCTCAGTTTGCTGCTTTGGTATACACTGAGCCTTATGTTCAAAACAGCAATGATTTCTTCCCACATTTGTGTTGTTCAATGTGCGTTTTACTGTGAATACGGACTTTTTGTAATTATCGGACTAATTTCCTTTCTTTCTTGTATTCCTCTATTAAATCCAGATGAATTGAAATTACTTTTGTGCTAGACAGTTAATGTTTTCGTACTTTGTTTTATTAAACATTAAGTGTGGCTTTTGTTTAAATGTTCTCGCTGGACTGTGCCTCAGGCCACGGAGTCCTAGTCAGGCGAATAAAATCTCCCTCTCACTCAACCACGAATTTGACAAGAAAATTGGGACAGATATTACGTTCTGAAATTAATGCCGAATGAATTCCATTCTCTATTTTTGAATGTAATTTTTCTTAGTTTTTTCTTTACATGTTTAATTAATGAAATTAGCAATACTCTTGTCATAGGAGTAGACCTTTTTATCGTCATTTATCATGTCAGCTTCTCCATTTTCAGCATTCTGAAGGGAAAAATAGATTTCATTGATTTTTTTCTAGATTATGGCTTTTCTATCAAATGAAATTATAAAATTAAAATAGTAGTTATGTTCGTACGATTTCGTACGCTTCCATTCTCTCGTTAAGACCCACTTTTAAAAGATTAGGTTGCACCTAGTTGTCAAGATGTCTGCTATGTTAGCTTTGACTTTAGGCATAAGTAACGTAATGACGGGATTCAAAGCATCCTTTGTCGAAGATTTCATAATATGGCTTGTTTAGGCTTGAATTATGTTCTTAGAGTTCACATTTGTGTGGAATTATTATGAAATATGACAATTTACTAGAATCCCATGTAAAATCCTGTAGCTTATTTGTTTAGAAATCTCGTTTAAGTATCCATCAAATATGACGATGAAATTCGGCCGCCATTTTACGAAGCACTTTATTATACTTGTCGTCTGTTTCAGGGAAAAGTAGCTAATTAAGCCTATAAAGATCTATTATCAGGATTTATTAAGGGCGCATGAGTCTAAATATACACTCGGAATTTCTTCATAAAATTTATCCAAGTCGTCTAACATTAAGAGCATAACAAATTAGACAGAGCTATTCACCCATAGTTTGGGTTTTTCTCTCATTAATACCCATTCTTAAATAGTCAGATAGTAAGTAACTGTAAAAATATCTCCGGCATATTGATTGAAATTATTTGAGTTCATTTTTAAACATAAGTAATTTCTATTTGTTCTGCTGGCTGAATTCCAAAATCCCTTGAATGAGGTTTCCTCACATGATACAGTTCGGGTTGAATTATGTCCTTAGGCCTCACATTTGTGTCCATATTTTGAAATATGGTACTGTATTAGACACACAAGGTCTCACCTTCTTTATGATTATTTACAAATACTTTTGTTCAGGAGTCTCATTTAAATCCCCAACAAATTCACAGATTTTCTTTATCAGATTTACGAACGATTATTGTCCCCTTTGGTTGATGTAAATTAGTGTTTGATTAAAACTTAAAATGATTGATAATAAATATCGGAATGTTCTTACCGTTCATTGAAGTTATTTAAAGGACAACTGGATCTACAAAGGTTTTCTCTGGGATCTTTACTTGCCATTGTCAGGACCACAGAGAGGTATAAAAAGGCTGCTCAAATCTAACCTTATACTCAGAGTTTTAACGATTTCGCATCACAGAGTTTGAAATCTTCTCCATAAGTATTAGCGAATTAGGTTGATCTATTCACTCTATCCTCTCATTAAAACCGCTTTTAAAAATAGTCCAGATATCTGTGTCATATTGAAGGAGGTTACTTAACTTAGGTGTTGGACATTAGGAATTTGTGTATCTTAAGTTGAATAGATTCCAAACACTCTACGTCAATAATTTCTCTAGATAAATTAGTTCGGGTTGATTCACTTCCCTGAACTTCAGATTTGTGACGGCCTTTTGAAATATTTGTCTTTATTAAGAATTTATGTAAAATCTCATAATCCACCTCGTCTAGGAATCCTATACATACGCAGCTAGTTTTATTGCATTTGACTAAAATGCTAGGTGAAGAGACATTTTCCCTTTTGGTCTAAAGTAAGATGAATTCTGTCGATATACCGACGATAGCTGGGCGATATTGTCGTTGGTTCAAAAGAACATCATCTAAAAGTACTTACAATGATCTTTAGTATCTTTAGTAGCCTTGATCAGGGTTATTGGAAATAGAACTTCCAATAGAAACTTCTGCTTAAAATGTCAACATGATCATATCATAAAGTCTGAATTACCAAAGTTGTTGGGTATTAAGAACATAACAGATTAAGCATAGCTATTTACCAATAGTTTTGGCTTTCATTTAAAATCTATTAAAATACTGTGGTTTTGTTAAGCGCACTATATCTTGCTGTTAACACCCACAAAGAGTGTTTCAGACTTTTTGGTTTTAATTTTGGACGCAAATAATACATATGTAGGTTCTGCTGGTTGGATTCCATAAAGCTATTTTTTCGATTTTCCCCTTATAGCCTTACTTAGGTTGAATTATTTCCTTTAAGAACATATTTGAGGTAATATTTTGAAACATGAAATGTTATATGGGTTGTGCGTGAACTAGGTTGAATTTTACCGCCACAAGACGGAATCGGTGAAAGATGTTCTAACTTGGGGAGAACAGATTAAAAACATCAGCCTTGAGCTTAGCAGAGTAAAGCCAATTGCATAATGTTTGAAAATCGGTTTTCAGCTTAGAGACTGAAATGCCGGTTCAATAAAAAAGCAACCAGACAAAAGCGTAAAATTTTCCCTGAAGTCCCTATTGGTCGTTATCATAGTTATCAGGCAATAAAGCGATTGCTTTACCCTGAGATCATATTCAAAATTTTAATAAATTCACGTAATGTTTAAAGTCCTTCTTATGAAAATTATTGAACTTGTCGGATCTATGGATTATACAGAACCATATAGCAATTATTTTGAATAGTTATTCAATGCTTTTAGTTTAATTTAACTCTGAAATATTACTCCAGTGACCCGAACGTGTTCGTCATCTTAATTTCCTCTTATTTTCCACCTTATTTATCAATTCCTCATAATTATCTTACGATATGATATGGTAAATCGAAGTGTATAATACGAGTTCTTTAATGTATACCATTTTGAGCAATAGCTTAAGTGTACTTCTATCGAAACATCGGTACCTGAAAGCTTTCCTGGTTAAAGAACATTCTCATGAAGCAATCAGTTTATAGAATGATTGATTTTGTAGACATCTTGGTGGGAATGCTTAAGACATTCAAGAGGTGAAACCTAATAGAAAGATTTAAAGTAGCAACCCTTTCAAAAGATCTGTTAGACTTTGAAGAAGGTTGTTGAAAGCATTGGCTTTTTCCTAGGGATCTTTGCATTTCCTTTTTTCATACGGGGAGGGGAGGGGAAAGGGGAGATTTACGTAGAATATTTGTTTATTTTTTCGCCCTTACTTAAACCTACGATATTTTCAAAGACTTGTTAATTGAATCTATACTACTCATAAAAGTCCAGCGTCCTATATAAGGGGTAGTAGTATCAGACTCACTATCTTTCGGAAAATGAGCTAATATCTAGGGGTTTAGTTCTACAAAGTCTTTCAGAATGAATCGTAAACAGGTTAATAAAATTAAAAAATCTTTGTTCAGTTAGATTTAATTATGTCATGCACTCAAACAACATTTCTATTTTCTCAATCTCCAGGTAGCAAAGACGATTCTCAATCTTGCCAACTTCACTCTGTTCGGTGATGTCAAGGAATTGCACATGGACTTTCTCAACCGTTTCGTTGCTGAGGAGATGCCAACAATGCGGGCCCTGCTGTGGCGCCTCTCTGAGCCTCCACTCTGCGAGGAATTGGTCAGTGGCGCCACAGAATCCTCTGGTGCTATAGACACTGCCGCAGCACACTCAGCTAAACTTGTGGATGTTCTTACCGTGCTCAAGCAGAACTCTACTGATGATATTGCCGTGGGAAACATTGCTACAGCGGCTACCGGACTTAGTATTAATCCCGTTCCCGTGAATAGCTTCTGCAATCGATGCGTAAGATGCTTGTCCTTGATTTTGTAGATGATATGTAGTGTCGTATTCTTTTTTGAACAATGGCCGGTGCTTAAATGTTTGTTTATACCTCTCTCAAAAAAGTGAGAGAGATCTAGGGATTAATCAAAGATACAATCTGGACACGAAGGATAAAGGTGAATTTGGTGATTTCATAGCCCCAATTCCAGTTTTGGCCTCAGTTTTATATTAGTCCCAAAGGCGAATTTTAGTTGGAAATGTATAAAAGATTGGGTAGTGGCATTACTCCCATCTTTGGAGTTACTAAGCCGTTAGATTGTGTAAATTAGTTTACTTTTTTCTACCATTAATTTCCTATAATCATTTATAATCATCTTTAATTTCCGTGAGAAATTAAAGAAATTTTGCAGAAATCTAAAACTTCACATATCTCGCTGTTTAATAATATTAGCCCCAGAGAAACTTGAAAAATCCCGTTCACTGTTGTAGTCCCTGGAATTGTAAAACAAGAAACCCAATTATCCCCATTTTAAGCTTTGAAGGGAAAACTCCTCAAGTACTCAGAAATGAATCGCCTTCTCCAAGCAGATCTATGTACTTTAATTACGTGGACTTTCAACCAATACAGTGGTTATCTCTTACCTAATCTATTTTTTCCCTTCTGTATTTGTCTTCTCGCCTATCTCCCGGTGGTCTGAATTTATGGTTTTATAGCTGACTTACTACCAGTAATATCTGTTTTTACTATTCCATGTCTGATAGTGCTTATTTCAAGGTATTTTTTATTTTGGATAATAGCACTCAAGGCTGGTTGCGGGTTTACGCGATTTTAGAACCTTCTTATAGCAATGCAACGTTACTTATCAGTATAAATTAGCAACATGAATTTCCCATGATCATGTTTTGCATTTTTGAGTTTGCAATTTATTCGAGCGTGAAGAATATAAACCCGGAATTCGGTTAACTTTAGAACCTTATGTGGAATCAGGTGTTTTTCTATAAATTAACCGAAATTTGTTTGTCTGGGAAGATTGCTTTTGTGAAATGATTTAAGATTTAGGCCTTCAAAGACGACTTAAAAGTAATTTTATTATTTATCATTATTATTATTTATTAAAAGTAATATTATTATTTTATTATTATTAAACCAATGATAAATACGAGTGAACCATTACGCCTATTATGGTCTTTTTCGATATAATTGCTCGCATTATCTTCGTCCACCTATGTGGTATATTTCTTGTCATTCTTAACTTTCTCAACAATCAGTAGGTCAGATCTTATTTTTTGGTTAAATGCCTTCGAAAAGTCTTCCTTATCTTCAATTGGAACACAAAGAGAATGATATATAATGTTCTTATATACTCTATTTCTTGGAAGTATTTAAATGATCATGATTTTATTAATTTAATTGTCTAAAGTAGCACTTGTTTGAGTCCAACCTTCTTAAGCTAAGAGATACCCCTTACTAAAACCAATAATCTTCCTAAACACTAATACGAAACAACTCCTTTTCCTAAATCAGAAGACCAGGAATTGATTGTGACTAGGGATGTATTGGACACCAGCGAGAAATAAGGGAACAGTGAGAATCAAGAACAGGAATTGGAAACCGAGACAATGAACAAGCGGCAGTGGAGAGTGAGTGCAGAGAGGCCGAACTATGATAAGCTGGGTTGCACCGATTGTTTTGTGTCTTTTGATGTCTGGTGAGGAATTAATAATAAATTATCATCTGAGTCAGCACGTGAGACTGGCCAAGCTTGTGAAACGCACGACTTATGAGAACACTACGCGTCTTATTGATGACATTCTTAATTTATTAATAATAGAAGTAAGCCGAAAGAGATCTACTTTGAAATCTTGATATTCTACTGTGATTTTGCGAGGTTTCATGTTTTGCTACTCGAATGAGCTAGTGAGCAGTATCCACCCTTTACTTTCAGACATCAATCATGCTGGAGAGTGAATTTCAGCGTCCAACTTCACATCACGACTTCACAAGGGCTTCAGGACCACCAGTCTCTTCCAACGTCCACGCCACGAATTCTCACGAGGAACTTTTGCGTCACCAGTGGATGACAGAGTTGCAAGATCTCCAAGCGGACGTATCAGTCTGTCAACAGGCCATCTTCGGCATACCCGGACAGTTGACGGCTTCTGGACACTCTTTGGAACTGGATCAACTCAATTTGGCCGCGTCGCTGGCTCACTGTCACGCCCAACTTGAAGCTGCTTTTACTATGGTCCCTCAAGAGGTTGGTTCTACAAATTTCCAGATAGTTAGTCTACTTATAATGAAGTAGTAGCACATGAAGTTCTCTACAAACATGAACTTAGTCAAATAGTCGAATGCCGCGTAATAACAAGATTAGAACAATATTAGTCTTCACATATTATTCAACTCTTTTTGGAAAATAATGAAAATCAGCGTTAAAGGAAGATTACGACTTGGAAAGTCAATCAATTAGTTAGCTTAAACTGGTATAAAGGAATCGATGTGAACAGAAAGATACATAACTTCCAATATTACATTTGCGATTGGAAGGGGTGGGGAGGTATGACATTAGAAATATGTGAGGGTGGTGAGTTCGGTTGAAGCTTAGTATTGAAAATGGATGGGGCGAAAATTGCATGGTTTGCATTCATTTGTATTATCGTAATCACATATTTCTCAAATTTTTTCTAATTTGTCTGAAAACAGCCTGCATCTGGCACTGCATACTTTGTAAAAATTGGTGGTAGTGGTACTGTAATCTCAAGCACCCTGTGGATAACCATCGAGTGTCCTTAAAAGATTTGTTTTAACTATCGAAATAAGCTAATTAAGCGGTACTTGAGTGAGTGTTGCAAGGGTTCAACTTCCCCACGGTGATGTCCGGACCCATTCACCCTGTTCATACAACCCCTCCTGTATGAGACTATATAAAGCATTTTACACCATACATACAAGGGTGTGGGGAGACACGCACACACACTTGTCAATACCGGCTTTTTCGCTTCTCTCTCATCTCATCCGTCCCTCACCTTCTTATCCTCTTCACCCTCCATTGTGGTTCGTTCAATACATTTTGATTTAATGAGCTTTTGTTGTTCTGCTCTAAAACTGTTGTTAGCACTTACAATTGCAACAGCCTGAAATCGATATGGACAAACTTGGGACAAGGTTTGATTAAGCATATGATAAATTAGACTTTAAATCACTACGCATCGTCTTGGCTACAGAGCATTTATTTGGTATAAGTCTGGTACAAATTAAATTAACTTAGATATATGAAACAAGCCCTGTTTATTCACTTATTGAAGTGACCCCAGTTTGAAAACACTCTCGGTACACCAAGTCAGCTTATAGGACCCTCTTGTCCCCCGTTATTAAACTTGAATCAATCGGCCTATTTAGGATGGATTTTGGTAATAGTCATCAAATGAACTAATACCATTTCATTGGAATCGGAAGATATTTAAATATCTAAAGTAGGTGATAAGAAATTAAAATGTGTTTAGAATACTTCTCAAAGAATGATGTTGGGATGGTACAGCAAGAGACAAATGAGTGCCAGATTTCTAGCTGAAAAAAAACCTCTAAGAAACATTGCCGTACAACTAGGAAGATGAAGATTAAACCTCTGGGCAGGTTTTCAGAGGAAGGATGAGATATTAGCAAAAGTGCCATTGAAATCCAACTTACCAAACGTCGGAGCTTCTAAATCTGCGCGAACAAAGAGTTAATTAAAATCACTTCAAGCGAATGTTAAAAAGGTTTTCGGAGAGAAAGAAGGCGAAAGTTAGATGACAAATTCTCCCCTTTTTGAACATCAAACACTATTGAAAGATGTAAGTAAATGAAAAAGTATGTGTAATGATTCTCGGTGTCATCGACTCTTTGAAACGAAAATGAGATGAGAAGGCACTAGCGGATCGATTACCAAAAACCCAAGGATGGTTTTCCACCTAGTAGACTCCTTTGTCCAGTAGATGAGTGGTACAAGAATCGTGCGGAAAGAGGATGGCTACAAAATCATATGAAAACTTGTCACCCAGATCTTTCCAGTGAAGATGATGAAAAGGAAGGATAAGTGTTAAGGATTTCAACTTGAAATAGCAGTTGATCTGATAATTCTGAAGCCCAATTGAAGTGAGGTTTTCCTAATTCCCTGACTCTACTCTACAATTCCTTCTTTTAATAATATGAACTTACTCCCTATGTGTTTGGTTGTTTCTCCATGATGAAGCGTAAAGCTTTTTAGCCTTGCCATGGGAAATAAAAAAATAAACAAGTGAAATCTTAGTGCTTTAGTAAAGATAGGCTCTCATTAAGCCTTAGTCATACCGTATCTAAGTAGAAATCATATTGCCTCAAAATGGCGGACCGTGGTAAGCTTACTGATGATTGGATTAACAGATGTGGAAAAATCGTAGAAATCATCTTAAAAACAATCATTTATGTGCTATTCAAATAGTGGTTTTTGATGCTCAACTTATTAGACATTTACTTCGCATTTATAAGGGCATATTGATATTTGCGAAAACAAGGAATCTACCTCCATTTCAACACTCAGCATGATCTCTGGTCTCTTAATGGAGTTCATCTCTATCCTAATAGATCCATTTTCCGAATAAAAAATAGGATCAATAAGAAGTTGATTCTTTGAAGCCACTGATGAAGAATAGAGAAGTATTGCTAAACTACTGCCCTTTCTCTTGGCTAATTAGTTGAAAATACGTGTGCGAAAAAGAGGACTTATTTAAATGTAAAAAGTAGAAAATCCACTTTAAATGATGTTTAACAATCAGCAAATGCCAGAGTTACATGATTTCCTTCTTTTTATTTATTTTAGAAACTGGATCAGCCCTTACGAGGTCTTCACTCAATCCTAACTTCACTCACCCACCTCACAACCCTCGATGTGAAAGATTGGCATAGTCGAGAGCCTTCCACTGAGCCTTATCACGACAGTCAGCAAAGTATCTGTCATGACCTGGCCTCAAGTGTGTCGGCTCTCTCGTTAGCTCGATCTAGTCCGCACGAGGAACACTCCAGTGCTTCAACTAGATACAAAATTAACGTCGCCATAATGGAAGAAGATAATAATGGCCTGAAGGCACAAACTGCAGTGCTCTCTGCAAAAGCAAAATCTACACAGCTGGTAGAATCCAAAGGAGGCGTCTATCATAGACATATCCATGCTAAACAACGAGGAGAACCAAATCAAATACTTGGTAGCACTTTCAATGTAAGAATTTGTTTTGCAACGAGGAAAGCGGTGTATCTGATCAGTTTTATAATGTGCCTTTTTCTTGTAGACAACCAGTGAACCAGGACCTCTTTACAATGCAGAAAGTGGACCGAAGCCAAGAGAGGAGGACAGTCCTCATACTCCGGCTACGGATTCCCACTTAACTACAACCAATGAGTCCTCCTGGAGTCTTCTTCATGCAACTGCTCCAGCTCCATCTCCCTTGACAACATCACATCCTAATTCGAACACTACTCCCACATTCTACTCTGATAGTTCGTGTACTTCGATGAATATCCCCTCACCACCAGAAAGCAGCACCAATAGCAGTGTTGGCGGCAGCGGACGACCTTCACATCATCCAATCATGGGAACGAGTCTCTATACCTCAAGTCAGTCTGGCCAATTAGCCTCCTCTATTCATCGGTCATGCACTTTTCCCAACAGCAATAGTCCTGCAGTTCCTCGAACCAATAGGCAGTCAGCGTATAATCCTATCTTTGAGAACACCTCTGGTCGAACTCTTGTCTCCGTAGAAACTCAAACCTCCAGGGAACAGATTACAGAGTTGGATGAATTTGTGCAAAATGTAGATCGAATAAATTCCCAAAAGAATTCGCACCGACAACGACATCGGCACCTGTATATCAATATTTTAGATGATTTTGAGCCAGGAAATTTGAAATTATCGAGCTGAAACTGTAAAAACCAAAAACTTACCAAAACTTATAGTTCGTACTTTTCCTTTAACCCCCCTCCCCCCAACTTGTTACTTTATCTTTCATGCAGACTATAGTTACTTTCGCCTCTCTTTTCCCTTATCCCACCCTATCTTTATCTCTGCCAACCTTTTGTTGGCACTTGTAAAAGATGTGATTTAGACTCTATTTAATGTCGTGAAAATTCAGATAAAATGATACGAATTTGTCAAACGCTCTTTGAAATTTTCTTATGTTAGTGGAAGGGGTGAAATGGTGAGTGAAAGAAATAATGTTAACGGCACAACTGTTAACGCGCTCGTCGGCAAAATCAGAGATTAAGAAATCGTGCATATTAAGTGGCCAACCTCACTGGTTAAATATGGTTAAAAGAAGGGCGGCGGATTTCAGGATTCCCACGAGGGAGTCCCATGATACTATCCATCTACCCAAAATTTGTGTTGAAATCACTTCCTAAATGAACTTAGAAATTATAAATTAGTGGATTAGACTAAAAGGGTGAAGAATTGAGAAGGGGGATTGGCCAACCTCCCAAATGTAAAAGGGTTACTATTTTGACAGGTTTATATGCATTCCATGAATAAAATTTCCATTTATATATTCATATGTTATATTTTACGTATATATGAATATGAATTTTAACTAAGGTGTAATGAAGAAATAAGAAATAAGTACCTTTTCTTCTCAACAGTGTTTTATCTCTATATTCTGCGTTCAATTTGTAAATTTCTCTTTAAGCACGAAATGCCAGCTAAAGAATGGCCTAAAATCGTTCAGAATAGTGTGGCACCGATGTAATCGAATAAGCAATTGTATTTGGTCAGAATAGTCAGCTAATGTTCGTACTTAGACTCCACTTTGACGGGAGATGACAAGGCAAAAGGAGGATAAAATAAGAAGATTTCTGTCTTGAGACTGTACAGGTGAGAAATAAAGTTATCATATAATTTCACAAAAGAACTAACCAAAATAAAGTCTTCTTATGTCGATGGGTCTTTCTTTGCTATTTAAATCACGAATTTGGCAGAAGTTAATAAGATATTATTTCTTCCATTTAAGTCACTATTCTCTAAAATTAGGAAATTCATCTCAGTTATGCATAATATATAATGCGTTAAATTTTTTCGCCTTTTTAATATTTCCGAAGTCATTAAAAAATATAGAAATGGAAGTTTACTAATGATATTTTATACTTCACAAACAAGCCTTTCGCAAACTCTCAGTAATGCTCTTAAGTCCAAACGAGACTAACTACTAGCCTTCAGCGGAGTCCTCTTATATAAATTTTCTGCCAAGATTGACTAGGCCATGTCCAAAGTAGCTAGAACAACGAAGGCATTGAGTGGAGACAGTTTATTGCAAATTATGCCTAACTGTCCACATACTTAGTCATTATGTATAATCAACGCTACGCTGCAGGAATATTGATCGCAGATTAGCTGGGAAAACCTCTGCACGCACGGCCGCACTTGTTCGCTGTGCGATCAGTAGGACGTGCGCACTTTCCAGAATGTTCTAGTACACACGGGATGTTAGTACGACTGCACTTTCCAGAGTGTTCAGGCGCATACGAAAGTCCCTTGATCAGCCTTGATAGCGTTATGAACTCCACACCTTTTAACAGGTAAAAGAATCTAATTTTTTGCATCGACAAAGTCTAATGAATAGGCCCTATTCAGTCCTCCAAGGTCTATCAGTAATGATGCCAATACAAAATCCTAAAAGCATCTGTTCGAATTAT
Source organism: Hymenolepis diminuta (assembly GCA_900708905.1). NCBI lineage: Eukaryota > Metazoa > Platyhelminthes > Cestoda > Cyclophyllidea > Hymenolepididae > Hymenolepis > Hymenolepis diminuta. The sequence continues at coordinate 1,094,020 of CAADRB010000032.1, forward strand.
GAGCATAGGTATGAAATATTTAAGTTTACTTCACTTCAGTGCTTTATAACTGCCTATAATAGAATTAATACTGCGACGGGTTTTTCTTCATATACTACATATATAATACTATATATATATATATATTAGTTGAAGTTTATTTCGGCTTTGTTGGAAGTCAATATGTACGCTCGAATTTTGATAATTTGACATATTGAGGTTTTAATCACAAAAATCATTCTTCTAATTATTTGTGAAGGCTCTGTTTTCGTGAAAGAAAAATACCTCTTGAAATGACAATGAAATGAATATCTATAAATTAGCCTGTGGATGTCTAGATTACAGACGGAAATGGCAGTGAAAAGAGTATCATTTTAACATCAAATTGTGTGAGAACGAAACGTATGAATTTCGCACTATTTTCGCGATTTTTTCTCACACGAATGGTAGTCTCTAAATTGAGGCGTTTTATTCGGGTTCATCTCGGGGAGATGGGAATGAAAGACTTAAGTGTCAGTTTGGTTAATCAGGAGACCAGAGAAGGCTATCCCTGCAGTCCCCGATACAAGGGCATTTTCATCTGGCATTTCGATTCATATTGGGAATAGATGAATTAAAAAATACTCAAATGTAATGACTGATAAGAAAATAATACTTTGTTACAAAGAACTATATGTATTAAATTGCGAAAACATTCCTATCTCCACCTAAAATACAATTCCGATCCTATAAATTAGTTGAAGAATTTTGATTTTTGCTATTCACAAAGAATATTGATTGATACCATAATATTTCCTTTTATTTATGCATGTAATTTTCCTCTTGATTTATCAAAGAACTCAGCCTATAATTAATTCGTTATGAAGGATATTTCGATTACTCTATATCCATATTTCAAGGGGCAAAACACGAAAGAATCTGGCTCTATTATAAAGACTGGAGCTGATTTTACGGTCAAGGCTCAATTGTATTATCAGACCTAAATTACTATTTCGAAATGCTTAGCTCTAAAGGCTTAAATTAAAATATGGAAAGATAAGATCATCTGATTTCCCACCTCTATTCGTTCTTCTGTAAGTGGTTACGTGTATTTTGTCGACTTGCTGTAAAGTCACGAATTTGCCCAAAATGATATCATGATGGAAGAAATCAAGCAAATTGTGTGAAATGAAACTCATAGAAGGTGAAATTATTCAAGATGAATCCAATTAACGTCTAAGGATCGATTCCAGCGAGTGCAATATTTTAATTGTACTGATATTTTATTAGTACAATATCAATCTTTCAGTTGATGAACAAGAACTGATTCACTGTTCATGGGTGATGTTTTGAATGTGCGACAAGTTTTAGAAGCCAGAGCCTCTCAAATATGCACTGATTGTACATTTAATTTGCTCTTCTAGATTCCAAAGACAAGCAGATTAATTTTGGAATTAGTCACGTCAATGCCATTCTCTTCTACATAAATGTTGCAAATCGAAATTCCTTCAGGGTTGACATCTCCATCAAACAATTTGAATTTTTTCTTGCAGTAGCAGCTAAGGATGCAGATACTGGTAATTGTAGTTGGATTTAATAGTAAATTTAGTTAAGGTAAACTCTTATCAACGAATATATAAAATTAGAAAATGGGAGAGAATCAAATAAGATATTTTGTCCTTAAAAACTGGAGATTTTAAAGAAGTGAGATAAGGACGTAATTTCCCGATCTCCCCAATTTTTTGTCACTGCCCATTCCAAAATACAGTGAGCTGGAAAGCATATACCCTGAGGAATCACAATTTATTAATGGATAAGGCAGAAGTTATTTATTTGGTACACTTAATTAAATATATTACATCACAAGTAGGGGAGGTGTAGACATGAAGTGGTATAGCCTTTGTATTATAGAAACCTTCGTGTATTGAGATGCCCTGATGGAGTTTAGCTTTGGAGAGGATTGGCTGACAACTGCGGAGGATATCGTATTGCAGTGCTATAATCTGCTCTTCTCTGTAGGATGCCGTAACCGACTATTCGATTCTCTAAGACATTGCACTAGTTACAAATACGACCCGACAGCACCACAATACTAAACGACTCAAACCATCATATCAAAATAAGACGCAAGTTTACGTATTGAGGATCGATTTATATTATGTGCCATTTACAATCGTAATGTAAATAAATTCGTTCGAATAAAAGGGAATTAAAAGAAGCGCGAATTAAAAGGTGGAAAATAGAGGATCTTACATACGATAATTATTTTTGAGAAAATATTATTTTCTTATATGTAATACATCGTATCTTATGTAAGCAAGTTTGATGAATGAAGCGTACATATCGAATTGACGAGTTATCAAGATTCCATCTAGCTAATTTTTTGCATAATTTCTCTATTTTCATAGAATAATTTATGTAAAATTAGAGAGTTGAAGATAAGATGAATTCTCATTTAATCTGCGTCTGAAATACATTACGTATAGAAAGTAATCGAGTTTTCTAACACTTTATATTAGGTAAGAGAGAGTGATATCATAGAAAATCTGGATATAACCTATCTCGGGTCAAACAATTAGAATAACAGATATATTATGAAATCTAGACTTATGAATTATTAGCTACGTTTATATCTAATGGGGAAAATTTTTGGAATGGTAGAAATTAAGTAAAGATTGAGTTAATTACGAAATCTAAAAAAATCAAATCGGCGTGCTGGTATTAAAGGATTAAAATACATGTCCGAATTTCAATAAATTTTCGAAATTTTCTGTGATTTTAATGAAGTCATTTAATCAACGCGCACGCGTACTTGAGCATAGAGTAGCTAACCAATAGACAGCCTTAAAAGGCCTTGAATGTGGTTGGTCAATTTTTGGCAACTAATACGGAAATTTCGCTAGTTTTAGTTCTTTAACTCAGGGATGGTGAGGCCTAGACGCGTTTCTATTATCGGTTCTGGAAATTGGGGCTCTACAATCGCTAAAATCATCGGTTTAAATGTTTTGCATTTGCAAAATTTTGAAGATGAGGTTTGAGTTTTTTAAATTAAAATTTTTATTCGTATAGGTTAAAATGTGGGTTTTCGAAGAAATGGTTAATGGCGAAAAACTCACAAAATTGATTAATACGCAACATGAAAATTTAAAGTACCTTCCTGGTATCAAGCTACCATCGAACGTTTTTGCAACTCCATCCCTTGAGGAATGCACACGTGATGTTGATGTTCTAATCTTTGTTATGCCCCACCAGTTCTTGAAGAAAGTTTGCCTGACCATGAAGCCATTCCTTAAGCCAGGTGTCTACGGGTGTTCTTTAATCAAGGTAAGAATTCATATATGACAATCTTAAAATTGCAAAATTTAGTCGTTTTTGTTAATTTTCTCTCAGTAGCCGGTCTGTTTTAGTGTTTAATTAACATTATTGTTGAGATTTTATTTGGATTTTTCGTATTCATTTTTTTCTTAGCACTTTATCAATTATGGCTTCCTACTCTTTTAGATTGTGTTCATCTGATTTGCTTCTAAACATTTGTTTGCCCCGGTTTTCAACGTTAATAACATTTGTCCACATGTACTACAGATTCCTTTAGTTAAGGAGTACAAGTTGGACATATTTCAGAAACACCTCTGGGAGTTAATTATAAATAGTTTTCGTGACCCTGTATACTCTTAGATTTACTTATATGTTTATTGTATACATAGAATAGATGTATACAAAATATGACCTGGCACTAAACCAACATATGACCCCTTTCTCAATCGCCAAAACCGCAATCAACATTTATAAATGGCCTGGTTGAAATTTTATGTCGTTTCCCGCATTCTGAACGTAGCCGGTAGTGATATTTCGGTGCACATATCTGATTGGTTCATATGGCAATATTCCTTTGTATTCTGCGGACATTTTTTATAAAAAGTGCCTTAAGATTTTATTTTGTTGTGAGAAATTGTTAGAATTTTACTACAAATTGGCAATGGGTCTGAGGTCATAAGGCTAAAATTGTTTATGGTTCGACGATAGCTGTCACGTTCAAAAATAAATTCAAATGTACACTGTCTTGAGAATTTTGTCAGGCGCCTGAAATACATGCATACAGTTTTATTAAGTTGAGGAAACCTTACGCAGATAAAAGTCCGTCATAAACGGCATTCTCTTGATCGATCCATACATGACCTCATGTACAGGCTTTCAGAGAATAATGTACACGCTTTTGATTTCTCTCACTTACCTTATTACTTCATCCGGTTAGATGGAAATGAGTCATCAGATCTCATTGCATTCATTTAATGAGTTTTTTTGCTTTTTGCTTTGCTTACCCAGGTAAGCTAAATGTTAACAATGCTGAAAATTTCTTATCATCCTTGCAACTTTCCTCTTGTATCCTTTCTAAAAAATCAGGTAAATTATCAATTTTTAGCAGTTGAAATTTTTATTTCATGTCGATTTTAAACCAAATATTTGAGTAATCTTGTAAGTAGGGATTCAACTATATTTCAGGTTGATGGCAGAAATTAATTAAAAAGCAATTTCTCGCCACCACGATAACTTACGGAAGAATTTTTTTGGAAATTCTTTTTCTATTATTAAGACATCTTGTTAACTGTGGAAAATTTGTGTTTAAAGTTTGGGATTCTCGCAAATTAAGCATCAAAAATATTTAATTGGAAGAAGTCTAACTTGTTTGTCTTTAAAAAAAAATAAATTGATTGCAAAATAGGTTTCTACAATTTCTTTAGCCTCATTACGGAAATATCTTAAGCGGTTAGCAATGTGATTATCATACTTTAACCGTCATCGGATCTCCCGATTCTATTTATTTCATTTCTAACTCATGTGTTTGTTCATTTGTACTAATCCTTACAGTTGAATAAGTTACTCTCATGCATAAACTTGTTCTTCCAAAGTTCTCCCGTAGTAATTTAAGTTGGAGAATTAATAACCTGTTACGACACTAAACGTAGGTAGTTGAAATCTCATTGCTTTTGAAAGAGGGAAACTCAAAATTTAGGGGGAAAATTTTGCAAAATATGGATTGAGAAAAAAAATTTGCTATTATAATCTAAACGCCTACTGGACATTAGTAGGCTGCAGCTTTTTGAAGGTGATCGATGACAGATTAGTAGTGGCTATGAGCCACTTAGAGACAAAACAGACTCCGCAGTTTTGATTCATGCTTGTTTATATTCTGTCAGTTGCCTTAGGTCGTTGGCTTTCTAAATACAAGTATATGTAGCCCTTCGTTGAAGTGGCCGTAAATGAAGTTCACTAGACATTCATTCAAATTATGTCTGTCTCATTTAAGAATATTTGAACTATGATTGCATCTAAGCAGGTTTCAAATTCGACCGATATTTGTCATTTGCACATCAATCAATCTTCTTTGTCTAATATTGAAAACAATAGTTATATGATTATCATTGGAGTCATAAAGATGTGAAAATTTTAGGCTTTTATCCTATTGTTACTGTCCTCCTGCCCAAAAGATTTTAACTGAATGAATTTACCAGTTCTTATTATGAGGTAGTGCTATGTCAAGTTCTTGTCTAGCTTCTTAAAATTGGGACTCTTACCCGATCGTCTGCAAAATAAATGAATATGCATGCGTGGTGAGAAGAATTATCACACTTCTAACTAACAACTTTTTCACTCCGCAAGAAATAGCAAGTTCCAGATGTATATAGATGGAATAGTCGCGGTATCAATCAACCCGTCCATTGTAATGTTTAAATGCTACGATATTTTCATTTGGCGGTTTACGGGTCTTGAGGTAAAATATCAATTTTTTTATGACCCACTAGCTGAGTTGTGCAGTTTACGCCGACTTGATTGACCCAAGTTGAGTGTCATTCTACTGAGTTAATCGCACTGTCATGTTTAACCTTTTGCCAACACTCATCCGCTTTCTGCTCTACATCATCTTACTTTGAAAATAGTGATTTATCGTGCCGTTGAATATTGACACCGCTTTTGGCCATATTTGTGCTGAGATTCATTGGATTGGCTTATAAATTTTTAGGTCCTCATTTCGCCCCTCTAAATTCCTTTTTATCACTTGACGCATTCACAGATGTATTTAATTCGGTTCCTCAAAGTTTCCTAAGCGGATTTTGACTGATTAAAGTAAAGGGGAAATACAGTATAATTTTTCTCTGTGTGAAGCTTTTAAAACGCCAAATCCCTCATTTGACATATATGACTTAAGGGAGTATGAATGAGTAATATGACGAGTTTTTACCGTTGGGACGCCATGATCCCCACCATAAGTCTGGTAATTCGGCAATCTCAAAGCATTCACACATGCGAGAATGATACTAGACCCCTTTAATGTAAAGATTTTAGAAATTTTATCGAAGCTAACACTCAAAAGCACGTGTCTTTTTTCAAAATCACAGTCGTTTGATGAAATACTTGTCCAGAGTCGTGTCAATACTTTTGAGTTGAAATATAATGAACTGAGTTGAGTTTTCTTATTTTTTTGCGCTTTCTCTAATTTAGACTCGTTAATCTCTCTTGTCTATCATAAACTGCTATTATTACCATTGAATTTAGATTCGTATATTTATAAGACCTCAGAAGAGTGTTAGAAGTCCAAACAACGTCGTAAAATGAATTGTTTTTGCCACGATTCTTTGTCTAATTTCTAGTTTGTTGGTCCTTACATCTTCGGCACAAAGAGGTAACCTCGACCACTTGGACTAAGTTCCGTAGTTCCGGTTCTAAGAGTTTCATCCCATTTATGAGTTTTATTTACCTAACCCGTCTATTGCATCTATTCTGCAGGAATGCCACTGCAACATCTTTTTAAGCTAAAAAAACTGTTAGTTAGCATTTTTATCAAAACTGTTTGCCAATTGACCTATCTCTTTGCCACGTATGGTCAATGTTTATAATCACGTTTGCGTGTTTTAGAGATTAAAGTTGAGGAGGAATTGAAGCGTTAGAAATGAGAACAAAGAAGTCAGGGAAATCCTACTTCGTCTCATCTTAAGGATCAAAATTTTATCTTGATCAGGCTTACCTCATCTTAACTTCATTTTCAGCTAGCCCTTTAACATACATTTATCTTTTTTTGTGTTGGGTTAAAGCCCAAAGATCGGTTATTTTAACAGTAATCATCCACATTGGGATAGATAAGAGTTGATAAATCGTGCAGTGGAACTGGTCCGATGATTGTTTTTTGATGCTTTTATAACTAGTGGCTAAGTAGTAGTTTCTTCATCGTATCTAGTCCTCGCACTTCTTCTTTTAGGGTTTGAATGAGAAACCGGGTGCCGGTGTGTGCCTCCTAACTGATTTGATTCGTGATACCCTCGAAATTCCCTGCGCTGTGATGATGGGGGCTAATCTTGCCAACGAGGTTGCCGAAGAGAAATTCTGCGAAGCCACAATTGGTTCACTCGATCGCGCAAGAGGTCTGGAGCTAAAGGAACTTTTCGAGGTACGCCCTTTAAAACGAGGTCATATCTATTTATCACATTTAACTTTGTGACTTTACGCAGTTACAGATTTGAAATTCCTTCACTCTGCTGTACAAAAAACAGCCCCAATTTATACGAAATACATGTATTTACACGAACTGCGGGTACCTGTAAAACCTCTGAATATCAAGATTATTTTTGTTGAAAGTTTTATATGTGGGAATATTCATGTGGGAATATTCTGAACTCGATTTTGTACAAGGTCAAATTAGGGTTTGACGCAAACAATGAGAGTAAATTGTCCAGACATCAAGCTTACTCACGGATCAGCATGCTTACAAACAAGGATGACCTGAATAATTGACTTCTGGTTTTTCTCGCACGCCATTTTGGGTTTGTGCTTGTCTATAGTTCATCTAAAATCTGAACTTAATAACACTTTTTACTTACATCATATCAGTAGGTGTGAATTTATCTTTCCATTTATTTTATAGACCCCATACTTCAGAATCTCCGTTATTTCTGATGAGGTAGGAGCAGAATTATGTGGTGCTCTGAAAAACATTGTTGCCGTTGGAGCTGGTTTGAGTGAGGGCTTGGGCTACGGAGAAAATACCAAGGCAGCAGTTATACGTCTGGGATTCATGGAAATGAAGCGATTTATCTACGAATTTTTCGGCAAGCGAGGTATGTAAACGCAAACCCAAAGCTAATTAATCACCTCTGAGTCGGTGTGGAAAAAATTTTTTTGATCAAAGGTAGTGTTCTCTTCCTTTATGGTTAACTGATTGTGAAAAAACAACCCGTTTGTCTTTTTCGGATAGATAATTTGGTTTTTTGAGGTTGGTGTTAAACTTATTTGTTCGGTTAGTTGGTTTTTTTTTTCACCTTGGACATCAGAATTTGCCTGGATTGATGTTTCATTTCCATATTAATTTGGATGGGTAGTTAGTAGGAGATTAATCGTTTCTTTACCCCGGGGAGTAAGTATTCTCGATTCTCATTTTCGCGTTATGTTTGATTGGCGTGAGGGCGGCCTGGAAAATTCATTTCCCTTAGGACCAAATACGATCGGTTCTAGGTTTTGGCTCATTTTAGTATCTAGTTGAGTAAAGTTTTGTTAATTTTCTTTGGAAGAAAAGCGCATCGTAATGATTTCATTTTTAGTGAAAAATTTATTAGGCCTTGAATTGTTACAAGTTCGAGCAATATACAAAGTGAAGACTTCCCAGATGAAATGATAGAGGATTGATTAGATGTTGACAGCAAAGTCAGAGTAACAAGGAGTTTTCTTTTCATTTTTGGAATCAGGTTGTACAATATTTACTTATTAGATAGTTTACTCCCCGGAATTCAAATTTCACAGCGCAAATTCTTGTTCACGATCTCCAGTGCTTATTGATCGGTTGTTTAATTATGGTGATCGGTCTTGCCACCAGTTTTTTTTCCAATACTGGGAAAATGGAATAATCTTTTTGTGCTAGGTGATTTTATGAAGAAGTGTTTGAGGCAAATGCAGTGCTATTTATTGAGGACCCCTTTTTCGCGGAAACTCAAACCGCGAAGTTGGGTTATTTAGTATGTTTTAAATGAAATATTTATCTAATCAAGCGTCATTTTTTAATGTTAATTGACAAGGATTTTATCCAGAATTAATAAATTTTTTATTGTTGATTTCTCTCTAATACTGCTTTAGTAAGGAATTTATTCTCAAATTATGGATAGGGAATCCCAATCAGAATAGTGTGTTTTCGGTGCACATGAAGAGAGTTCACAAGCTTCATCCATATTCCACTAGATTTTCGAATGTTGGGTTTCCACACTCATGTCTAGGAATCGAGTCTCGTTACTAATTTAATTATCAACTAGCCAGACAGCCAATTACATTCTACTCCATAATAATCGAACCATGTTTTCTAACTTAATCTACTATCTGAAAATCGTTATCATACTATCACTTTATTAGGTATCTGGCAGCGTTGCAGTAACATCACTGGCTATATACGGTTACATAAGGGATACATCTTCATACGTTCCAAATTGAAAAACTCACATCCCTATATTTAGTAATATTAATTAAAGCATTTAAACATGCTAAGTTCTAGACGTGTTAAATAGGATGGAATGTTAAGTTTGAATTTCTGAAACTCTGATTTCCAGATTATTGTTGAGATACATTAGGCTGCTCACCCTTTATCCTTTTAAAGAGTGCTAATTAAACTCCCTTTCACTTTACCACTCCTCCTAAAAGTTGTGCTTATCTCTAAACGAAGTAATTAGTCACACTAAGCCTTTCATTACTTCTATTTTTTTGTTCCATTCTATTCATTTCTGTCTTAATTAAATCACTTCCCCCTCAGTTAACGGACGAAAGTGAATTCCTACGTCTTTTTTGTTAAAATTAATAAGCACCTTATTTAAGTGAGATTAGCGTCACTTTGCTTTCTATTAAAACTGTTAAAAAGTGTGAAAGCTCAAGCATAAGGTTACGGTGATAAATCTTATCTTATGGTAATCCTTTTCTGCGGTGGATGATATTCTAATGAATGGAATTTTCATATGCATTCGTACATCTGGATGCATAATCTTTCAGCTGTGTTCGTATCGATTTTTTCACGTTCGTTCGCAGATGATTGCGTCTACCTGTTGAAAACTTATTACGCCTTCCATGTTCTATCATGTTATCACAACATCCACCTCATTTCAAAATATACAATTTTTGACCTCTGGAATGCAGCTGAAATTGGGCTCAATAAGGGGCAAAGTGGATGGAATCGAAATGATATTTAAAATAGAATCAGTATCAAAAATTTTTGATTCTTGGATTTGGGTTGTACAATATTTCCTTATTGGGTAACTCACGAGGTAGGGTGATGGGCCTTTTTCTGTTTCAAAAGTCGAAAAGCAGGATGATAAGAGCTTGCATAGACTCTAATAATAATAATAATCAGTTTAGATCAGCTGAGACAATTCGGTGTAATACACTCATGCTCTGGTATTATTTAAAATAAAACATTTGGCGTCATGAGCAATTTTATTTCAAAATACGAAGATAATTATTTCAGGGTTGTAACGGATTTTTTCTTTCTAAAATACTGTAGTAGTCCTTTACAGGGTCACCAATTTGTAGTAGTAGAGTCACCAGTTTGTAGCGGTAGTTGGCTAACAGTAAATGAAAGAAAAAGAATGGCAAGGATTGCTTTGACCAGGTTGTATTGAACAAAGCTCAGCACAAAGTCTCAAGAGAGAAATAGGGAATTGGAGAAGGACTGAGCTATGGAAAGAGGCGTTGGACGAGGTAGGGTCCCTTGGTGTGTGTGTGTCTGATGGAGGCTATTTATAATCGACACTTTGGGTGAGGACACACATAAGGATATAATCGCATGCGTGCTTTAATTGGTCGGGACGATTGTAGGAAAAGGAAGGGCCAGTGCAGACA
>CAADRB010000032.1:1105369-1160544 GCA_900708905.1 Hymenolepis diminuta
CGAGGTATGCTTACCTTTTCCGATCGATGAGAAATAGGCCAGCTGAGGACACACAATGTTTGTCTATGGAGTGCTTGGGTCAGGAAAGGTTAAAAGTTTACAGACATTACTATAAAGACAAGATAATTAAATTTAGTGATGATTAGAGAGTATGCAAAATAAATATTATGGAGAAGAAAGATTCATCCTTCAATACCATTAGAAGAAGTAGTCAGTCACTTTTCTGAAATGGAAGTCAAGGAAATATCATCTAGTCAATTTTATTTCTCTCTTAGTTAGCTTGGGTATATTTCTCAAAATTATTCTTTCTCTGTTTCAATTCTTCTCGTTTGAGCTCCATTAAGCGAGATTAATTTAGCAGACGCGGTAATGGTAAAGTTTTGCTGAGGAGGGGGAAAAATAAGAAGAGGAAAAGTGATTAATTTTAACCCTCTACTGCTCATCGATACAAAGTTTCCCGCCTAATATATTTTCGGAGAGGTGTGAGCAAAATGTGTCAAGAAAATTTAGCGTTTTTATCCCATTGGGGGAAAGCGGCTTTGCGACTGCATGTTGATTTTTCCAGTCTGCTACTAACAGTTTGCATATTGTTCTTTGAGTTGTTTATTGATTTGCTTCAATTATCTAACACCCACGCTGTCGCTTCCTCTTTCTGTTCTCTATTACTATAATAGTAATAATATTTCCTATTGTTTCTGTTTGGCTTAGTTGTAACCTTCCACCATTTCTGTTGTTTCTCAACGGAAGCATGTTATTCAAAATTTTTACGGTCAATATTAAATCAAAATCTATGCTATATGTTAGTAATTTATTGTTCTAATTTAGATCCTCTAATCGCATTACTCATGAATATCTTTTCTTAACTAATTAACTGACAAATAAGAAGAATGTATATTCTAAACCCATATTAAACACTCACAATGGCGTTCAATATCCACGAAATTTTCTGCACTCTTCTAAGTAAGCGATTATTTTAATATCTTGATGTCTTCCGACTTGGTAGACGCGAACGCTTTTACCGCTGTTTTACTTCACTTCGATTGTTCAGTTGACGAGCATTTGGTAATGATTTCTTAATTAGTTGTTTCTGAATATCTCCTTCACATATCATTGGGACTTCTGAGTACATTATTCGTTTTCTGGTTTGGAAAAATCAATCATTTTCCCGTTTTCAAAATTAGTACACAACAGAATGAAATTTTTTAAAATTATGGCTCACTATTGCGTTAATTATCTCTGAGAAGGGCAGAACATTCCTATTTGCCATTAAGACTTATTATTTCTCACTTCACTTCATCTGTCGATTTCGTTATACACTCACAACTCTCACTCATTTCTCTTGCTAGGGATGTAGCGAAATGCGACAGAACGGTATCATTCCTCAGTTCTTATATTGTTATTCTTTTATTTTTTTCTCAATGTGGTTTTCATTAGCCTAATATCTTTGCTGCCTCCACATACATTTATCTGGCTGGAACATCTCATTCTCATACTACAGCTGCCACTCAAATGACGCACGAAGTCTTAACAATTATCCCTCTCTTGACTCGTTTGCTAGTCATGTCTTTCCACCCTACATGCATCCCTAGCCAATTTTTATGACAGTAATTTTGGATGGCAATAATAAGCTGCTCTTCTGACCATAGCTTTTGTGTATTTTGTGCGGTTTAAGAAATGCGGCAAATATGTTATGGAATTTATGGCTTGGCTTTCGTATGATCATTACTTTTGATGTTATGTAGAAATTATAGATTTATTCTTTAATTTTAATGTTTGGACTGTGAGTATAAGAAATGTACCGAATGTCCTTAAGGAGGTATGACGTAGAGAGAAAAGCATGCGACTTTTCAAGATTGTCTCTGATGACGCAGAAATGTAAAATAATCCAAATGGGGTATTGAAGGGGATCGGGTTAAAAGTCGGCATATTTATCACTCAAGGTAATGCATAAAACGCACAATTTTTAATTATAGGACCTCATGAGTATGTGCGAAATGACTGATAGTTCTGTAAGAGATGATTTAGGTTATCGATAAGTACAAATGCTAATAATGTCAGGATGTTAATAATCTAATTTTCTTTCAAGTATTCATTTATCCACTCTCTCACGAGGGGAGAGTGGATAATATCCGAATTTTCATGATTTGACATTTAGATTTCCTGTTGAGTTCATGTTTGCGATGTTTTGAGCATGTGGTCAGTTAATATTACTGAAGAGTTAATCAAGTCACTTTAAATATTTTTTTCTACTTAATCATGAGCAGGTAAAAATCAGGTTATCAAAAATATTCGTGCATCTTAATTCTGGATTCATTAGGTCGTTGGCGTTTACTTCGTTATATCTTCGTCTAATGTTCTAAAATTGAAACTTTGGTTTCCATGTCCTTGTATTCAGTATTCGGAACAGCAGATTGAGAATGAGAGGTCGGTCATGCCATCTCGGTACGTCCTTATCTTCTGATAGCTCGGAGTCAACTTTTGATGTATTTTCTTCCTATAACAAATTCACTAGCAGGATGCTATGGGTTAACGTGATTTTGACATAGAGGTGACTCAAATTGGATTATATTTACAAAGTATGGCTTTTTCCTATAGGATTTGATGGAATCCCGTTAAGTGATAATTCGTTTCAATTTTCATTGTTTTCAGATTTGTAGAAGTGATTCTTGCGTGACTATTTGGTTTTTGCATCTCTGCGGGCCGTATGACGTATCTTAAAAGTACTAAGTCATCAAACGAATTAGATTGATGTCGATAAGGCAGGCAATCTACTCTCAAAATCTCAACATTAAAAAATAAACCTCATCTGTCATGCCTTAACGCTGATTTCCACCAACAATGGATGAGTAAAAACCGTTGGTACAATCAAATTAATAGAGAGCTACTTTTCCATAGTTCTTTCATTCAATTCCACATTCAATGCAACCCCGTAATAATTGTCTCTCTCAATGAATTTTGAAATTTACTACAATTAGAGAGGGGACTGGTATTGGATAAATGGTTTATTTTTATTCAAAAGAAATTACAGTAAAAATTTTACATTTTTATTAACTACTTACATAATTGTTAAATGCGCTAAAATTGGCACTGATTGGCAGAATGTTGAGTAAATTATGGAAATTTACTTACATTGTCAACTTCGGGGAACTTTTTGCTATTTGGGATGCTAATGAGGCTATAACAACTTTGAAAGTTAATTTTCACTCCATGTTTTACAAATTAGACTCTTTCCCTTGGTATATGCATTTATGAAATATTTAGCACTCGAAATTTATGAAAAGTGTGATTTGTACGGGGAGGTCTCTAGGGGAATGGAACTGGAGATTATTTTTCAAGGCTTGGGTAACTCCTCATGCCTTTTTCAGACCAGATCTACTTAATTATTCAGATTATGTTTTTTCCAGAGTTATCCTCAAGATAATCTCAATGAGTTTCTAGGGGGTAAAAAGAGAGAAGGTAAGTACGTTTAGTCCCAAAGCCTATGAAACAAGTGCGGTTTTGTAATCACCTATTAGAATTAGTTAACAGTGAAACTAGCTGTCTTAATCGGTCCACAATCGGAGTTTCTATCTTGATTCTCTCCATTTTTGGTTACAGAGCCATATGTTGTTATAAATAGGCAAGATTTTTCTTTTAATAAATTACCTGAGCTTTCTCAATGTATATGGACCATATACATCTTATATGCATGTTTCTAAACGAGCATACTAATAATTGCTTTTTAGCTATTTGGTAGACTTATTAAAGGACATTTCTAAAGATGGTCAATCGTTTTTTGGTGTTTTCGTGCATGGTTATCTCAGAATTTCTGTTTAGTTTGCAAAGTAGACTCAAATCCATCACACAGATCCTCTCTGTGTGCGAGACCTCATTCAATGTTAATTTTCAGAAATCTAAGTGAAGAAACAAAATAGTGAGGCAGAGTTGTCAAGATTAGCGTTCTGGATGAATTATTTACTTTCTGTTTACTAATTCGCTCCAGTACACACACATCGACTCTCCGCGTCCTGGGAGGCTGGCTGGCTTCCCGCCTGATCAGTTTTTCCCACATACCATTTGCCCTGAAACGGGATTCACTTGTCGATAACAGAGTATTACATAACACTAAGGCATATTAGAAAGATGTTTAGAATAATCTATCTCTGTTCTAATTTCATGAGTCGTTCGAGTAAATATTACCTTTATTGGAGAGAGAGAGGAGGGTAAAGTTAGTAGTAGTACTTAGTGTAGTGCCTGAGCACAAGGGGGCTTAAAGTTGTCAGTTCGTATTAGACAAATTTCAATCCCTCAAACTTTTGCCTGTTTATCACTTCCTCCTAGATTTATAAGTATGGTAAAAGCTTGTTTTTCACTTTGGCTGAACACAACATCAAGTGTACGAAAAGTTAGTTGCTCTTATCGGCACATGTTAGCCGCTGAATAACACGATCGTATTCTTTGTTTTTGCAAAAACAACGGGAAAGACCTGAATATTGGCTTACTCAAGTATGATATGATGAAGTGAGGAGAGGGTAAGAGTTGTGATGATTTTAGGTTAATGATAAGGAGAACAGAAAACAATGTCTAATTCAATTAATAGTGGTTAGTTTTCCGAATTGGTGCTAGCAAATGCAAGATAACATTTTTTAAATACAATTTAATTATTTTGAGTTTTTTTCTATTTTATTTTCCCACAACTTTTATCCATCTCCCGTCATATTATGTTTCTCTCTTCTTTAAAATGCATTATTATAACCCGCGGCATGAAAAAAGATATGATTTTTTTTTATAATGGAATAGCAGCTGAGATCGGTTAATAACAAAGTCCCTTGATGGATGAAGTGAAGGGAATCGGAAATGGTGTTAGGAATGAGGTCAGGTTATCTAAAAGTCCTATCTCATTGGATTTTTTTGTAATGAGATTATTCAACTGCTGAAATCCAAATTTTTTGATTTGTCATCTAGATTACGGAACAAATTCTTTTCCACGATATCGAGTACTTATTGTTCGGTAATTTAATTTGGATGGTCAGCCTTATCACTTCAGTTCATCTTTTTGCTAAACCTGAGAAAGCAGGTTAATAATGTCTTAACATATTCTTTTATTTTTACAGCCATAAGTGAATAAAACTGGCAGTGACATTTAAAGTATGACAAAGCTCACTGGAGTTTATCCAAGATGAAGTTATTGATATAATATCATTTCAATAGAATAGTTTGAAAGTATTATTACTATTAGTTTTGTTAAAGTGTTTGTTTCAAAGAGGGAGATTGGATAGGAAAATGCATAGCTTGCGTTTATTTGAAGGAAAGGAGAGTCCAGTTTGGAGCTTTGAGGGTGATGTGTTAGCTGAAGATCAGATTAGGTTACTGATTGGAGTATTGCTTATATCGTTTTTTTATCAACGAAGGTTTCCGTTTGTATGCTTCTTTCTTGCATATTTTACTTAACTTTTCTAATTTGTTTTGATAACTGAAGAAGACGCTCAATTGCCTGACCTGGAAAGTGACTACTTTTATACCCTGGACTTAGTACATATTAAATCAACTTAGCTGTACCCAAATAACCTAGATTAAAGCTTTTGAACGGATAACTGAGTTGTAGCAATTTTTATATTCAAATTATTTGAGTAATACAAATATTCTTTTTATAAAAACCGAACATGAGAATGGATAGTATGACGTTATTTGTTGATAATAGCAAATCATCGGTTTTTTCTTAAACTGTCCAGGATTCTATCATTGTCTTGAGTTTTGGATGGCATTCCTTGGAGATATTTGCATCGGTATGAGCATGTTCTTCTGTGATCTTTGAATTTCTTTATTGAATTCATATGATTAAAAAGTGATAATTTAATTTGCGTTTTACAAATAAGATTTAGACATAAAAATTCATAGGTTTAAATGTTACATTTACCAAATAGGAGAAACGACAAAATTTGTCCTTCTAGAAAAGCTCGGACTTTATCCTTAACATCTTCTAGATACTTGAGGAGTTCGTTTATGTTGGAGATTAGTTTTCAGGTTAATCGGAAACACTTAACTCGATTTTCATGAACGGGGATTTCAATTCTCTTGTAACTTTCTAATCACATCACGAGGCAGCTCTAAGTTGCCTGGTGCCAGAATAAAGCTAACATCTGAAATTGCAAGAGTTTGAAGAATGGTTGGTTGCACTGCTCCCATCTTCATTTAATAAGAAATTTAGCCAGTGTGAAGTAATATTTACAGCATTGGACTTCTCGATGCATCGACTTAGACATCTTATGATATTTAACAGAAAGTTACTTTTCAACCTTCTTTTACAATAAATATTAGGGACATAAAGATCTCCTTTTATCTCTTAGTTCTAATGGGTAGAAATACTAGAGGGATCATTTACATCCTACTTTGATGCCTCTCCTGAAGGTGAATTATCTAGTACCTAGTTTTAGACGCCCAAAATGTTCTTACTAATACCACATTAACAATTATTAATCTTCACAAAAGAGAGAAAGATGTGCATTAGCATGTATAGCTGTATTTTCTTTTGCGCCGCCATCTGCTTAAATTACTGGCAACTCCATTTCCTACTTTGACTGTTTTTCAGGAAAGGGAGAGAGCATTTCTCAAACCTGAAAAGTTTCACTGGGCATCTCCTTGAAGTGCACCGCCCCTTGCTCTAAATGTTTGAAAATGGGAAGAAGCAAAGGGGAGGCGGGGAAATTCTATCCCCCCATCTGGTCTACCTTTTAGTTCTCCTTATCTTGGATTGGGATCACTACGAGCTATTAAGTTCCTTATTCACAGGTTACTTTTAAGGTCAGTTTCAATTATTTTTTTCGGAAATGGAAAGTTAAGACCCAAGAATTAATGCTCAAAATGATGCCGGATGAGCATTTTTTATGCGTCAGTTGTTTGATTCGTGTCTTCTTAACTGGGACTTGAGAATCGATAGAAAATAACGTGATACTGCTATTTTGAACCCATCATCATTTAAATTTGTGGGAAGTACAAATTTAGCCGTGTTTGACTGGTTAATATCCCAGCAATAAAACTGCTTCATTTAACATGATATTTTACAGCAAATTGGAATTGTATCGGAAATTTTAATCTCATTTGGTGTTACCAACCGTGGAAATGGTACTCTTTTAACCAGATACTCTTTAATTTATAAATATTTGAAAGAAGACGAGGTTACCAGTAGTATTTTAAACATAGGTTCTTTTGTTAGAGCTCATTCAGTCAATCCCATATCCCAAAATAGGCACATATAGATATGAACAGTTGATTTAAAAAAATAATAAAATTAGCGGCTTGTAGAAACAGTTCAAAGTCAGAATTCTAACGCGTCGGATCTGTTTTCCTAATAAAAAACCACCAGTTTTATTTCTCGTTACAATAATGCAGTACTTAATCTCCCTAACTGGGAGTTGATTGTGAGTGATAAGCTGGTGGTATCTCAAGAGCGTAGGAGAGATAAGTATCATTGTCTGCGAGAGCCTCATAAAAATACACTAAAAGGGTTAAACGCAGTAACTACTTGCATAGTGGTTGAGTTCCTTCCTACAATTTGTTGTCGGCCGGTTCCTATCTTTCTACTGACCTCAATGGCCAGGTTTAGGTACTAAAGTTAGCCTATCTTCTAACAATTTAAAGATATTTTTATCATTTATGTTTTATTTATGAGAAAGCATTTAGGAGTGTAAAAAACAGTAAACTCATTCAATTAGTGGTTGAAAACGAACAAAAATAAAAGCCTTCCTTCGAATCAGTCATCATGTTTTCCGGTTTTGACTTCCAAGTAACTGAATCAGGTGGTTTCAGCAAGACTTGATGTTTCAAATTTCAAACTTTAGAATCTGGACTCTAAGTTCCTGTTTGTGAAGTCAAGAGTCAACGGCTCGATATCAATATGCCCACACCCAGAATGGCCGACGGAACTGGCCAATAAGGAAGATGGCAGAATTCAAGTCCCCCACTAGAGTTTCCCCATGGCACTACTCGCTCGAAGATGAGTATTGTTGAGCTGATCGACCAGTTCATTTAATTGAGAAAGAGGTCGTACTCACCTCGGTAAATAACTTTTTCTGATGGCCAAATGACGATAGTTGTCCAATCCATATAATATTTTGCTTAACTAACTTTTAGATTCCAGTCATTTCTCAGCATAAATAAATGGTAAAATTGTAGATGAGAGGTTTCCCTAGGTCATGAGATCCTTGAAATTTTTATTTAATGTAAATATTTATCTTGGTCCTACTGTATTTTACTTCGATTTCTCTCTGTTAATAATATATTTGTTCCCCTTCTCAATGCTGCTTTTTGCTTTCCTCTCCTTCATTTGCTGCTGTCATCGAGAAAAGGAGAAGAAAAACTATATATAAATCATCCCTCTCCCTTTTTTTTCTCTTCTCTTCATTTCGGATAGGAAATAACGAAAGTAAAAAAATGTTGGGGACGTACGTAGTCGATAAACTGCTATCCTATCGGCGTGTTTTTATTAGTAATTAGAGGGAAAGAAATTACTTACTGCAAGAAAGTTTGAGGCAGTTGAAGTTAAGTGTAGTTAATGTGATGGAATAAGTTTCTTGATCCTAGAATTATGATCTGATGATTTCGATTTGCTTTAATGAAAGTTATTAACTCTAATTTGGTAATGTGCGTTACTCTTGTCTAAAAATGGCCAAATGTGAAATATAATTAAGTAATGCTTGATGTTGTCGCTCTTCAGCGATTACCTTAAAGCTGTTGGTCTCTCGAGTTAATAATTTGGTACAGAGGGCATTTCCTAGAAAATGGCCTTCTGTTAATGAACTTTGTATACAGTGTGTGAAACAGTCTTAAAACATGGTATCTACCATTATCATTCATTCAGCGAGCGGAAGGAGTGGGCAAATATGACTTTTGTAAGTTTGCATTCACGTTTTTCTCTGTGGGAGTAGCAATGTTTTAAAGAGAGGAAAGAGAGTGCGAGCGTTAGCGAGAATGTCAAATCATTTGAGTGAGAAGGAAGAAAACTTGATCAGGCACTCCTCTCCTGTCCTCTCTATGTAAGCCAGTAAAACTCCAGCGTCTGGTTGATTGGGGAGATTAGAGCTATTTTGTCCACTTTTCATGTTTAAACATGTAACATTAATGACTAAGCAATTGCTCGAAATACCCACTCAAATAACACATTCCAGTGATGTTCAAGCATGCAATTTTGGTTATCCAAGAGCAGTAGAGAAAATGAAGTACAAATTATCAGTTTTATATCTTACCTTTTTATTCGTTTCATTTTTCCAAATTACACCTATTGCTTTTATTTTCCTGTTTATCTTTATTCATTTTAGCATGTTAATTTCTTCTTTTTTTCTTATAATGAGTTTAGTGCTTTTTAAGGCTATCTGATTTTATTCTTGGTAAAGCAATTCGAGATATGTGCTTAGCTGCGTTTTAGCCTGCTATAGATTAAGCTTGTTTTCTTTGAAGGCTTAAATTCTAACAGTTGGCGCGGGGTGGGTTGTTTAACTTATATTTATCTTTGTTTTGAAATTGTTATTCGATAAAAGCGAAGAGTACTTTGTCTAGTAGACAAAAATTGGTCAGCTACTGCTCGCATTGAAATACAATTTGAAACGGCAATTGTAAAGCTTTTGAGTGTACATTTACTAATGGAGGAGGAAAGCGAAATGATAGCACTTCCTCCTTGGAGTTATGAATAGATACTTGATATGTTAATCCCCGTGGTGATTGCGAGACATCTGCACCGTTTGTATATTTTCACAGACCAGAACCTGCGTTCATTTGAATTTTCAATTTCACATATTTACAACTTTTGTAGTAGCGAATGTTTTATAGTTTAATAGAATTCAATACGCCAAGTATACCAAAACTGTATTACCTATAAAGCAACTTTTTGTAGTTTCCTTTCTCTCATATAATGTCCATAAGATTTAAAATTCTGATTTTAAATTATCTGGAAGCAATCTGTTCCGTCATTTCTAACTAATAAGGAAACATTTCTGGCTTTGTCTATTGTCTGTATTATGCTTTTGTTAAGCATGTATCCATCAATTATTATACATAATGGAGATCTATTCTCACGATGATGTTACTCTCGCTTTGTTTCGCTAGTCAAACGTTTCCCTATCTCCATATATTTCCATTTTTCGTTACATTTGAATCCAGTTTTCCCTAAAACAAAAAGAGCTGGTCGGTCCTAAATATTACAGGTTCTTGCTACATTTAATAACATTTCCCAAGCGTATTAAAGAAAATAACTTTCGAGCTCCTCAAATATTGAACAACAAATATCTCTGATAGCGAGACGAATTCTGTGATTAAGTTATTCGTATTTTGATCTTTAATTTTTAATTTGCATTTACATATAGTTTATAATTTCTCAGTATATGTTCACGGATGTTTTCTTTCCGAAATAGTGCTCTGATTTTCCTGACTATTGTATTTTCAGTCCTACTATTCGTCGACATCTTCATGTTCTTGTTCATGTGTCCTCTTTTACTTACGTTATGTTTCCCCTTTCTACTCTCCAACGCATATGTTTCCTCAAAGACATGACTCAGACGTTTTGTGATTATCGTCCAAGTGGTTTTCAAAATGCATGTTCGATTACATTCAGTTCAGTCGTGTTTTGCGTAGCCACCGCAAACTGCTGCTTACTTACTAGGCCATCTCTGGACCAAATAATTTCGAGCGTATTGTACCACCAACGCATTGCCTGTAGTTTTGTCAGCTCAGTATTTTAATTAATCATCGCCACGAGTACACTGTTTTCAAATTTATTTTCGAGAGCAGAATTTCTTGTCAATACTTTATCAGTGTAAGAGCGCATTAGCTTATCTTTTCCTTATATTTGCTTTTTGTCCTCTCCGCATGTTTTGAATATTTGCTGCCTACTAATTGCCGTATCCTTTGCCTTCACTTCTTTCCCCTTAGCAGGTGTTTTTACTAGGAGCAATATTCTCACGTTCTTTGATATAATTCGTCCGCACTAAAACTGATCAAATATTAAATATGCCATTCATCCTCCCGTACTTGCTTTTTGTCTCTCTCTCTATCCTTTTCGTTTGGCTCATCGAATAACTAGGCTGTGTATATGCTATTTCGCTTGACCGACCAAAGGACAGGCAATGGTAAAGGACTAAATTTAATTACCTCTTACTCGTTTATTTACCCAATTCTTTATAAAATATATAATATGCGTTTAATAATTTTCTGCGCATCAAATGTTTAATGCGTACCAATAGAAGACACTCGTTTTATACTATTAATATGACACTTAAATTCCTCTCTATTTGTCAAAAGTATGGAATTTATTTATGTCTAACGTATAAATAGATGCTTAAATTTCTATTTAGGATTTCGATTGTGGCAGCATTTCAGTTCCATTTAAGCATCTTTGCGGTTATTATGATAGGTGGATTGGTCTGTAAAGTCGGAGTCTATGAATTCAACGCCCATCAGTATATATCCAGTGATCGGAATTCCTAACCACTCTAAAATAGGTGACAGAATTCCAGTTTCTCCCTTCTATTTAAGTTGAGTATCAGGGAACAGTTTCCTTTTGAGTCCTTTATGAGTCATAAATACTTCCTGATTTACCTTTTTTCATACGTCTAGATTGGGTTTTGGTATGCATGGGCTTTGAATTACTAGAACTGAGTGGTATTATCTGGTAAGGCATTCATAGCTTTCGGAATGCACTGTTCTTTTCTTTAATGTGTTTGATGAGCTTCTCAGTTTAACTTTTTATTAAATGCATATCTCCAGGACATAATTCGATAGCCATGGTCAATATTGGCTTTACTTAAAATTTCCTTCGAATTTAGCCTTATCTGTTCAGATAACTCTGTTAGTTCTCTCACTCTAGCACTTATTCGCTCGCTATCTCTATTTACTCTTTAATATTGAGAAAAGGTAGAAAGGTCTGATTCTGACACTCCTTTCTAAATGTAAACATTTTAAGCTCCTATAAAAGGGAATGTTCTAACTTATAAGATGCCACTAAAAATTTTTCTTCAACTGCGCTCCCATTTACCACAAGACAGGAATTGGGTAGTGTCTGTAATACAATATTTTATTAGGGACAAACTAAAAGAAGACAGCCACCTTATAACCAGTAAGCTGGAAAGTGATTATGTAGTGGTAGAACTCACAACGGAGGTGGTTGTATATTAGGCAGTTGATATATCCCTATAAAGCTAGGTACACACAATCATGGTAAGAAGGTACTCAGCTGGATAAAAATCGCAGTAACAGGTACGGTAATAGATAACTGATCAGAATCCTTGCTCGCTCATTATGACAAAGATTTGATACTCGTTGATGCAAATTCAGCAAACTTCTACTTCGGAGTGAACTTCATTGAATTTTGGCTTTCAAGAACGAAGCTTTACATTTCTGTGCTTATATTCAAATCATTTTAAATTATACTGGATGCAAAGGAAAGCGAGGTTCATAGTGGTTGATATTCTTGTTATCGATACTCACTATTTCTCTATCTCCACGCCGCATTCACATAATTTTTATAGGATTTGTGATTTCAAAGGTATTTTGAATTTGTGCTTATCTAAATTTAAATATGATGTGAATCTTTTACAAATTTGGATGGAATTCTTCTGGGATCTTTCACAAAACTTTGTCAGGCCGTTTTTCCCCCTTTGGGTACATAGTATCATTGGTAACATTTTCGGCGGAAGCCAGGACAAATTCAATGACCCTCCCAGTCTATCTGTTTTTTTCTTTTAACCATGGAGCTTTATAGTTGCCGCCTTACATGCATGCATACGTATATATGAATTGGGCGTTTTCTCTGTTAATTCGTTAATTAACATTAGTTAAGATTCTTTATCTGCTACCTTGGAATTAAACTTCTATAACCTCTAGTTCTGTCTGTTATCCTATAAATAAATTGGTATGTTTGAATGTGTTGAGATTAGTTTAGATTACGGTATTATACTAAGGTTCAGTTTTTAGTTGGTTATACTATAGAGAATGAGTGATAAAACAATGTGCGTCTTTGACGTATCGGTCAATTTGCCTCTATTCTTAGTAAAAGATTATGGGGTCGATAAACGTCGAACCCTTTTATATTGGTGTTTTCGTCTTTTCAATGCAAAAATTTGTCTTACAGATGGGAAACATTTGAGTAAAGGAAGAGGAGATCAATAAGAAGCAATGTAGGAAGTCAGGACAAGAAGTTAAATTTTATTTGAATGTTTGAAACACTGAGTTGTGCTTATTTTCATGAGGTCTACGGTTCCAGGTGATATTTTTCCTCCATATTGATAGTTCGTTGGCGGATTGATTCAGTTTAGCAGTTAGTCATGTCCCCTCGATTTTTAAAACTAGAGTTTACTTGTTAAATACTTCATGAACAACCTTAGGTGGGTGGCAGAGGCACTTTTTTCATAAAGTTTCTGTATGAAAAACGCTTAGTTCTTACTTTTCCCTTCTGAAAACAGTCTAGCGATTTGTTTTTGTTATAACAAATTTCCGACACTTTTTCTCTATGTTCAGACAAACTATGAAATAACTTAATTGATTATCAACTTCCTCTGGCTCTTTTCTGAAGACATATTAAGAGAATTGATGATTTAACTCTATATATATATATATAGTAGAATGGCACTTACTTATGAATTAATAGTTTAAATTTGTCATTTGTTAAAATTATACAGTCTCTGCTATCTCCAGACGTTCTAAGATTTTGTTGTTTTTAGTTGTCTTGGCGATAGTATCCTTATAATATTCAGTGGAGATGGTTATCGTATCTTAATGAGTAATGCAAAGTCGGGCGGCAAGTATTGAGATTTTGGTCTTGTATTTATTGATAATGAATCATAGTGGGTTACTACACTGTCGCTAACTAAAATATCCATGCAATAAATTCATGATATTCATGAGGATTCAAATTCACATTTATTTTCGAAATGTCATATTACACAAATTAATTTTAATTGATATAATAGTCGAGAAGGTTCATAAGGCTAATAATGAATCCCAGGCAACATATCTGAAACTTTAATTATCTCCCTTTTAAAATAGATAAGACACTAAAGGACACCCAGAGTGAGAGAGTTTAAAGCCATAAAATAATTGTCATTAACAAAGAGCTAAGTCTAGGTGTAATTAAATGGAAAAGAAGTTCACAACAGAAATTGAAGACATCCAATGCTTAATTAGTCATTAAATAAGTACCGAATAGGATTTACTAATTGTGGTAACGTCATTGTTATTAAACGGGTAACTGGGGGGGATCAATAAAAGGATAATAACAATAGTACAGGCGGATATGAAAGCGGAACAAACACATCTAGAGAACTTTGTGCTGTGCTGCTCTGATGAAGAACAGACCTAAAAATAGGTTGTCCGCCTCCTTTTGAGCACGCGTGGGTTGAGCACTTCTCATTAATCTCCCTCTTCCTCTCCCATGTCCGACCAAACAGAAAAACACATTTAGTAGTAGCCGGAACATTAATTATACTCCTTTCCCTTGAGATTAAGTTTAGTTGAGACGTCATCACTCATCCGTTACTCAAAACCCATTCCCTATGTTTGTAAATTCTGCCTCTTTTCTGGTCGAATTGTAAATTACGCAGTAAGATTGAAGTCACAAAGGGGGACTATTACTTTCTGAGTTGCTGAAACTAGTTGTTGGAATTTGCCTTTGTAGTTCGGAAATTCGGGAGCCGAAAAAAGCGATTCAATTTTTTCATGACTGAGAGTCAGAGTAGGGGAGGAATGGTAGATTTGGTTCGCTGATTGAATTTCTTTTTCTGCGCTTGATAGGAGTCTTAATTGAGTTTAGACAAAAGGTTATTCGAAAAGTTGTCTGGATTTGTTTGGCTGCTACTACCTGATGAGATTCTCAATCTAACATGTTTATTGATGAAGCATTTGTAATAAATGGAGAATAATTGCTACCGCTGAACCCGTTGAATTCTCGAAAAGCTCCATGTTTCACTGATATAGTGGTCAGCTTCTCTGTTTGAAAAGCCGGTGGTAACGGCTTGGTACTAATCTGTGTGAATAACTGACCAAGAGAGAGGCAGAGTGTGACTTTTTCCCCAGAAAAGGTTCGGATTTCTGTTTCTCAGTTCCCTCTCAACGGCCTTAGGGCTTGATGGTATTATTCTCACATTATCAACTGGGAGTTAAATTGCAGTATCACATGAATGTGAGCGTTTGATTTTGATACTTAGTTTACCTCGGGGGAATAAGGAGGATTCCCTTTGTTCTCAGTGGCATACGTTTTGCCACAATGCTCTCTCTATTGTCCTTTGAGAATCAGCCCCGGTTCGTCGGAACAGTTTTGAAAATTTTCTGAATTCTGAAATATTCTGTTATTTAATTTCCACTACTTTGTGATTAATAATTTCTTGATACAAGGATCTATTCCGGGATTTCATTTTTGCGTGCTTTTATCACCTTTCTCCATGTCAAGAAGTAAAAGCCTTTGGGGTAATCCTTTTTATCGTTAACAGGTTAGAAAAGTTTCCAAGCACGTTTATAAAAGCCTGCTTAATGGGCAACAAAGTTTCTTCTCATCTTAAATATCACCTACTATCATTGAAATGTATTAACTGAGTGGATAATCCCATCGGATAATGTCTTTCTGTCATGTCTAATTTGTTAATTCGTTCGAATTAAGATCTCTTAAAGATAGAACCGTTAGCATTTCACGAGTGACAGTACGGATGAAGTTTTATCTGATGTATCAAAAGCATTAAAAATAACACTTTAAATAATAACCGTTGGTTAGACTCATTCGAAGTTAGATTCCGTGTTCTATAGTTGACGAGTCCAAAATTCTCCATTAACGATACTAAGAATACAGAAAATAAGCACCATTCTGTGCTTTTTATTTTTCTAAATAGATTTTTAAAACCCGTTTTGTTTGTACATTACTTTGTTTCTCAAGATTGAGGAATTCGTTTTATGCTTAGAATTGAGCTGAATTAATCTAAAGTATTTGTAAAAATGACTAATTTAGTAAATACGGTTTCACTCTTGAAAGCCCACATCCAATGCTGTTATTGTCCAATCCGCCTATAAAGCTGTTCTTCACTTCTCGCAAACGCCCCAAAGCTTGATGGTCTCAATGACAAATTAGTGCAACATTATTTGTATATTGAAATTATCGTTTTCAGAAACAGAATCTTCGGATTTAGTTATTTCGTCGATAAATGTTTTATTGAGTGCTATACTATTTGATCACGTGGGCAAAAGGCATGTTTACATAAGTCTTTTTCTGTTAATTCAACAGGGCCTCAGGAATCAACCTTCTTGGAGAGTTGTGGTGTGGCCGATCTCATCACCACATGTTATGGAGGTCGCAATCGCAAGATCGGTTTCGCTTTGGCCACCTCGGATAAGCCCGTCAGTACTCTGGAGACGGAGTTACTCGGTGGTCAATCAGCTCAGGGTGTCCTGACTGCCAGGGAGGTTTTCATCATGCTTAACGAACGTGGCGTGACGGGGGATTTCCCAATCTTCACAGTTGTGCACCGCATTTGCCAGCGGCAGGAGAAACCAGCCAATTTTATCGAATGCATTCGCAATCATCCCGCCCATGTTTGCAATGTTCGCTACTCAGGTATCAACTGATTCCTCTTGACTCAATAGTTGAAGTACACTCATTCTAGAACTCGCCTAATTGTCTTATTCCTTCCATTACACTGGGAGAAGGTTTTTCATTGAATTAATAAAACAATAAATACATTAGTCCATTAACGTAAATAATCACTTAATCTTGAGGGAAGTTATAGGAAATAAGCATCTAAGTAAAGAGTTACTTAAAATAGGTAGTCCAGGTAATAAATGGGATAATTTTCAAAATCTCTGAAAATACTGACATTTAAGTAGTATACACGTATTCCTAATACAATAGAAAGGCTTGGAATAGCCTATTGTCTATTCTTTCAGATTGGAAACTGGCCATAACATTTGCATGATTATAATTCCCAAGCCAGTTATAAGGGTGTACTTTCCAACACCCATTTTGGAATTGCATTCTGAAGACTAAAAAGAAATTAGACTTCACGAGCATCAAAGCCGAAATCTCTGATGTGGCGGATATGCAAATAGATCGTTAAACCAAATATACAATCGAGGCAAAATTAGGCAAATGATAGGCAGTTACAGCAGGGTTGTGGTTTATTGCAATTAAACACTAGAGAGTGATTCAGTGTTATGTGCTTGTGCGCCTCCAGGACTGATGGTTTCATGTTAGGTGATTATAGAAAGTTGTTGCTGTGGTATATTATGGCAAAGACAGCCAATAATGTAAAAGTATAAAACAGAAAAAGCAATACTTTTTGCATTGTCTACGTTCAATTCAATGCGAGCCTATTAAAAGAACCTTCTGAGAAACCAGGTCCGTGTAGTGAAGAAGTCAAGATCTTTGATCCAATGGATTTAATCTTCATATCCAATAGTATCTTTATGACTATATATCCACTTGAATATGTCTTGAAAAAAGGATAATATTTATTATTTACCTCTTATCTGATTAAAATATAAAATCAGATTTCTCATACCAAAACCTTTTGCGAGAAATTTTTATATGTATTGGGATTTGAAGCCTTAAAATAATGAGCGATAATCTTTATTTAACTTCCTCTTAAACTCAAAGTTAGGTAATTAGTACACCTTTTCCGCGAGTTATGTTTTGATCCGAATTTCTTCTAAAATATGAGGCATCAAGTTAAAATTTCTCCGCTTTCTCCAACATACGCAGTCCTCAAATAATTTGTGAATTATTCTCCTCATTTTGAGAGCACATTTTAATTTCCATTATATATTTTTGCATTCCCCCATAACTAAACAGAAGGACTATGTCGACATAATTACAAGTCTTGCCTGGAGACAGCTAGTCGTGCAGTTTTATTATCATTAAAAAGTAGCCTGTAATTTTGGCCTTTTTCCCCCTACTTAGTATCCTCAAAACGTTAAATAAGAAATATGTTGAAATTTTAAATTTTCAAGATATTTATTAATTTACAAGTCATTTGCATCACAAGCCAAGCCGAACTTTGACAAATTTGATTACCCATGGAGTCCAAAAACAGGACTAGCCTAATGGTCTAGTTAATAATGGAACTGGGAAGAAGGGGTTGGGGGAGATCGAATAGAAAAATGAAATGATATTAATATGTCAAGTCCTACTTTATTTGAATTATAGAAGCATTGATTTGTCCATTTTTTCCCTAAGAAATATAATTCACAGTACAATATTCATATACTCCAAAATTCGGAATTCATTATTTAATCCCTGAGTACTTGGGTGAATTCATATCCGTGATATACAAAACTAGTTAGCGAATTGATTTAATTGAATGGTTGGTCGTGTGCCTTTAATATATTTAAATCTACTTTCGGCCAGGAACAGGCAGATAAGACTACCAAAAGTATATTAATCAACAAAGGCCACAAAAGAATTTGTTGAAGTAAGTATCAGTCATTTGATACATAAATCTATAATGTTTTATTAAAAAATCATCAGATTGTTTATAGTCCACAATATTGATTTTTTGGTTTAATTTAAACACCATTTAAGCATAATTATCTATGATTTTGACTACTTTCATACAAGCATCTGACTTTAATTGTCGTTGATGTTAATGTTATATTTTGTCGAATAAAATTTTTTTGAGTACAAGATTTGCTTTTATGCTATCCTTAATTGTCGTTTCTTTAGCATTCTTCCCCGAAATCCAAGTGTCCGGTTAATGTGCGAACGGATTCGTTCAAATACCGTGGGAACGCTATTCCATATTTGTTCCTAAATTCCAATTTACCAGTAAGAACTCATGGACAGATTATCGTATTTTAGTAGTGTTTCTGAAAGATATCGTCCTAGTAATCCAGACAAGTGTGTTAACCACTGGCATATAATATGTCCGCTGATTCATATATCTAGAGCACATTATGCTCTTCAAATGAGCAGATGCACAGCCATAAGGATATAATTTACAGTAAGTGAAGGAAAATCTAGTTCATAGGACTGGGAATTCTATTTCTTCATTACTCATCCCACAGAATTGCTTGCTACCCTCTAGAATTAACATATGAAAAGGCTCGCCTTGAATTTGATGCCAAAATTACGGCTCTTGTTCTGATATGTGGTGTTTTAATCTATCTGAAATTAGGCAATTAAAGACCTTGATGATCATATACCTAAGAACAGTGAGCTCGTCTATAGATCGTATGTATTGTATTCTTTTCTGCGGGCATTTGCATATACTCGGCATATGTACCAAATCCTTTCACTTTCACAAATACCCTTGATACAAATTGTTAAAGAATCTATCAATTTAGCGTCCAGACAGTTCTACCGAAAAAAGCATGGACCGCTGATGATGCACAACAAACTTCTTGCCGCGAAACCTCCACTACTATCAGAGAAAATATGTATATAATTTCCTTAGATTTTGCGCAGGAGAAAACTAGAAACTGAGAAGCCTTGCCGTAGAAATACAGTTAAAATGATACAATACCTTAACTACTACTGACTCTCCAATTATAGAAGGTAGGTAAATCAGAAATTTCTTACACAAAGGGTTAGCGTAGACAAAGCAGATATTAGGCAATAGTTCCGTGAAAATGTGGGATTTGAATACTGAATCGCAATAAAGAAGTTTATCTCTCGCTTATTACATTATCAGTTGAAGTTAAAGAATGTGGGAAAACGGGAAATCATCTGTTTGGATGCTTGGTATCATCGACTATTCGCAAGGAACTGGCGAACTTTCCATCTATCAGCCGGCAGAATCCCTTGTCCTTTAATATCAACGTTCTTAGATTATAAAATGGGGCCTCGAAGTCGCATGAAATCGCGCCATATAGAAGTTCACTAGAATGGGAAAAAGAATAATTAAATGCACGATGTGACACAGAAAAAGCGATTTTAGATAACCTCATAATTACATATTCCAGACAGAGTAGGGAGTTTGATTCTTTGATTTACCCCTCTTTATATATATCCCAGATATTGTTTGACGTAGTTTTACCGTTCCTTTTGTTTAGATGCTCTCCAGGATTAAGAATGGCAACATTAATTTTCCTCTGCTTAGAACAAAAGTTGAATTTGAGAAAATTCTAGAATGACATAATGTTGCCCATAAGATTTAATAAGATAGTATCTTCTACTTAATTATCCTTATGAACTAGGTGGATAGTGAAAGTATTTTTGATTAGGCGCATTCTGATGGAACATTTTACTGATACCCAAGCAGCTATAATAACCTAATTACGTCTATGCTGGTCATAGAATTAGAAAAAAACACCTGATTTTCCCTCATGATAGGGTTGATCTTGCATAAAGCTAAGAGTACAAGAGAAAAACTTTTTTTGAATATGTTTCTACTTTCTTCAGTTTTGCTAATAATCTGCTCTCCTCTATAGGATACCGTAGCCGACTCTTAGATTCCCTAAGACATGCCACTAGTTACAAACATGACCCGACAACACCACAATACAAAACGACCCAAACCATTATGTCAACACAGGACGCATGTTTTCGTATCGATAGGTCGATTTGTATTGTTCGCCATTTTTAATCGTAATGCAAATAAATTCGAATAAAAGGGCATTAAAAGA
Organism: Hymenolepis diminuta; assembly: GCA_900708905.1. Taxonomy (NCBI): domain Eukaryota; kingdom Metazoa; phylum Platyhelminthes; class Cestoda; order Cyclophyllidea; family Hymenolepididae; genus Hymenolepis; species Hymenolepis diminuta. Next base: position 1,125,935 of record CAADRB010000032.1, read on the forward strand.
ATCAAGAATCAAAAGGTGGAAAATAAAGAATCTTACATATAAGAATTATTTTGGGGAAAATATTGTTTTCTTATATGTAACAATTTTAACCCCTCGATTTGTAGACTTCGAAGTGCTTGCTCTCTGATTGAGCATCACAGAAGAGATATTATTGATAAACTGCTACGATAACATATATTTTATATTCTGATCTTTTTAAATGCATGAAAAATAGACGTTTTTAAAATTTGAAAGGAACATGAAGTTACAATTACATATGACAGAGTAAAATGATAATTTTCCATAATGGAGGCGCAAGTGTACACGTTGAACGATAAAACAGTTTAATATGAACTAAAGGAAAGCGATCGAGTGGAAGTAGAAAACATTAAAAGATTATTACAGAATTTAATCTTTGACTTCAGGTTGTCCACTTTTAACGACTTAATTCACTGCTTCTCGTTCTAATGTCCCATTTTCCAAACTGCGTAATTTTTCCGTTTTCTGAGTGAATTCGTGTTCTTGGAGTTTAGAACTCGTTGACCCGTTTGTTATTTCAGACGTTTTTTTCAATTGCCAAGAAAATAACGGAGTGATAAGAGCCGTCTTGAATTTATTTATATATGAGCTATGTAGGGGAATAAGGTTGATTGTTATTTAATTAATATATCCAGGTAGGCGAAGGCGTCAAGCAGTTTTCGCTTGGTACCATCTGACAATAAAGATGTGCAGGCAGTTCTTACGGTCTTGATGGAAAATAAATTTGGGTCAAAGAAGTACGGGCTACATCTGCGCGTTTTTTCTTATCTACGTGTGATCTAATATTGACGCTTGCCAATTTTAATTTGCATTCAAAGATAATATGGTACTAATTATAAGTAATTAGTTTCGTTGATATGACTTCTACTTTCCCTTCTCTTATCCTCTTACTTTCTGTATTAATTAAGTGTTAGTTCGCAACGTGAGGTGGATTCATTAGTCTTTCAATCACCGAATCAGGAAGTCACTGACAGCTCACCTAGCCAATCTGTCAATAGAATAATTAATTGAAGCTTGAATAAACGATCAACAATCATTATAAAGCATAAAGTACTGTTTTAGCCCCATCACTAGGGATAATAAAATGCTCTTTAATACAAGTTTTAAATCTCGAAATTTGGATATATTATTCCCATGTATTAACAAATAGCTTTTTTATCTCAAGGGATTTCATAAATCACTAATTTAGGATAGGAGTCTTGTTAATCTAATGCTCTGCCTTGATTCTACGATTCTTTACAAGATGGAAAGAGGATAATAAATAGGGAAGAATACATAGGGTCCATTTAGTGTTAGATGAATCGATAATTTGCGTTAGGAGTTAACATTAAGAAAAGATGCCAAAATTCTAGGTGAGAATAAACTCAACATTTCCAATGGGCCTTATATTAGGGAATTCGAACACAAGATCGGTTGTAGAGAACTATATTAAGGTAAGGTAATTGGTTTTCCAATCCCATCTTAGAAAGTGCTTTTACAACATTCATCTTGGTCCAGGAGGTGACAATCATGAAGCCGATGAGGGACTTGAATTCTGCCAATTTCTATATTAGCTAAAAGTGACCCGTGTGGTTGACCATTCTATTGACTAGTTGTGCAATGATAGGCATCGAAACCGTAACTTCTTTCATGTACCAGGACCCCGGTTTTTTGGTGAAGTTTGGCTCAGAGTACCGTTAAGCCAACTCATTATGTTGATTCTGGACTCAAATACATCTGTGTTGATCTCTTTCATCAGCCTACACATCTGTTCTTTTTCGCTGTATTTTATATTGAATGACGAGTGATCTAATTTTTAAAATTCTATTATGATAAAATTGTACCTCTAATAGAAGTACAGTAAAAATTACTGTGGAGTTTATAAACTTTTTTGTTTATTCTTGAACTGCATACAAGTAAAATGAATTGTTTTTCCTAGGTTGGGACACTGAGACAGAATTGATTAATATACGCGATTCCTCTGCAGAGCATTCCTCAGGCTCCCTATTAATAGTTACAAAATATGATAATGTCAAGACAAATTATAATAATTTGATCCTCTTATACTCAGAAAATCTACGCAGAAATGGTTTCCAATTTTCTTTGTGAATTTAAATAATGTGTTATTGTGATGGCATCTAAATCCATGGATATAAAAATTAAGGACGAAAGAAAACCAAAAACTTCAGAGCGAATATTATGGCGGCTCCGGACCCCTGAACATAATTCCTTTTAACCGAAATATTGTTTAACTAACCTATTTCTACAATCCATTTTAGCAGTTCTGTAGAAATAATTTCAATGAAGCTAAAATTGTGGAAAATCGGTCATATATGTGTATATAAACTGTGTCAAACATCAAGTATAGTGATATCGCTGACAATATGCTGAAAAGAACACTACTGGGAGACTGATCCTATGTCTATTTTTTCCCACTTTTATCGAGTTGTCGTATTTTTAGTTGTACTTTTACTGATGTGTCCCTCTGTCTTCCTGTATTAATCCATTTCGTGCCATTATGCACCGCACTACATCATTTATATTGCCGACAAATATTTGAACAGTACGCCATGACGAGATCGGGAGAGTACCTGTCTCAGAAGGGTAAAATATGTGCTTTGAACGTGATCTAAGTTAGAAAATGTAGTCAATATTTCGGGTCACTTAGATTTATGCGTAATTGAATTATTTAGTTTTTACGTTCGACAAGTAATCATTAGGATATTTGAATCCCCTCAATACTCAAGAAATCTGAGTAGTTGTTCTCATTCATTTAATTGCCTTGTAGAGGGCAGAAGATATCACACTGCAATATAAATCAAAATTTAATTTGCAGTATTGTATTAAATTTCGAAAGGGATCGCTATTCAATGATTAACTCCCATCATATGATTATTTACAGTTTGTCATTTAAAATATCCGTAATGGCTTGTCTATTCTGTGTTGTTGTGATAATACCTGATTAAACTGATTTCATATCCTAAAATTAGCCCTCATGTCAATTTTGTGATTCATGAAATGAGATGATCAGTAAAAGGGGAGATGTACTACCCAACAGTCTAGGAATTGAGCATAGAGTTTGATAAAAGCATCTGACATTTTGACATACAAGAGACACTCTCTTATCTCTCACCCCCTTCCTACCCACGCCATTCCCCACTCCTGTTCCCTTCTCCTGGGTACGTGCAAAGAGGAGACATTAAGTGCTGAAATAGAGGAGAACGAAAAAGAAGGCAAGTTGTTAACAGCATTCTTCAAGCATAACTCTACACTCCTGATTCATTGGGCCGTAAATCTAGTTTACGGTTGTCCGTTTTTGCTGAGATGAGTGATGTTCCCATCTCATGCTCGAGAGAATTTGGGGCTGCAGAGTAAAAATGTGAAATTCAATCTGATTTGCATTCGTGTCAAAATATTATCTTTGCCATAAAGTAGGTGACTCCGAGTTAATGAAATTTTGTTAATCATTTTTTACTTAAAATCAGGACACAATAGACATTCTACAAATTTCACCTTCTCCTCCACTCAGTAGATGTATTATTAGATTGATCAGATATCTTTATTTATTTCTGTTGCCTATGACAACGCAAAAACTCCTGAGTTTTAGTCATGAAGTGGTATCGAAGCAGGATATATAGTGAAATAGGAGGAATTACTTATTTTAAATCTGGATGCACTGGATTGTTCACCTTCCCATTATTTCGCTGGGTAACAACCAAGCATCCCAAAGCCCGATTTTCATGATTTGGTCCGCGTGTACCTGGGTGAGTTCATGTCCGCGATATTCAAAGCTTATTAACCAATTAATTTCATTGAATTGTTGGTCTTGCTGCTTTGGTTCATGTATATATTTGACACCTATTAGCAGGTGTCAAATGCACTTTAATCACAGCAAAACCCAATATAGTTTACTCAAAGTTAATCCTTAATAATAGTTTATAACTATCTATTTCATCTTTTTTATTTTTCTTCATATCATTTCCTTTATAATAATTTTTTCCAACTAAAATCTTAACTTACATCAATTGACCACTGTTTTGATAATGGAATAGGCACTATCTGTCACTTATGAAGTTTGCTTTCTTTCGCCATTAAATTTAAAACGACCTTTAAAAATAAATTAGAGACATGAGGTTACATTTCCTTTAAAGAGTTGATTACCAGCTAACGTCGAATAAGCCAAATCTTTTTTGCTATATAAAAAATGACGAAATGTGTAGTTAATTGCTAGGAAAAAAGAAGAGATACTGGTCAAAACACCATTAAAATTCCATTTATGAAAGTCGAAAACTTCTTAATTTGCTCATAAAGGATTGGAAATGTCTACTTCAAGTGTATGCTAAACAAGTGTTCTGGGAGAAAGAAGGAGAAATATGAGCGATGAATACTTCAAAGTCTTCTAATATTCACATTATTGAACACCAACCACAACCGAAAGGGGTGTGTATAAGAAATATCATACCTGAACTATCGTTATCATGAACTATATGCTAATGAAAGCGAGATGAGAAGGTACTGGTGAAAAGATTACTAACCCAGATATGATTTGCTAACAGGAAGACTCCCATATGCAGTAAGTGAATGCGAGTTAGTTCATGTGGAAAAAATGTCTGTGGAATCATTTGATATACGTATCTGGCTATCCATCGATGAAGAAGGCGATAATAGGACAATACAGGCCTGGCGAAACTTTACATTGTAAAGGTTGACCAGATGATCCTGAAACCTAAGTGGGTCAGGATTCGCCAGGTTTTACGATTCTGTCTTACTGTCTATATTCCATCCTAAAACTGAACGATCATTACCTTCAAATGCATTTGGATATTTCTCCATAATTAAAAGTTATGAAAAGTTTATGGTTTGCTTAGGGAAATAAATAAACAGCAAATACTCAAATGTAGGAAAATCTATATTTTACCCTCCTTTTCCTCCTGTAATTTGTAATTCTGAACGTTGAATGTCCTCTAAGCAAACACCTATATTTGATCCAAAATATAATTTCAAATTAAAAAATAATGCCAAAATTTTCAGCTCGATTCACTCGACGTATTTCCTTGGCTGGTTGATTTAGAATCTCAAATCTCTATCATCTGATCAACATCCGCTCCCTTTTTAATGAATTGAAGCACATTAGGGTTGCTTTTTCCACTAATATCAAAGTTGAGGTGCAGTACATCATCCGAAAAGTAGATCATTTCTCGCCCCGAAAAATTTTAATGCTTCCTGATTACTTGACGAAATGCACTCTTTAAATGGAAATGAACGATGGAGCACTTTGAAATTTCATGTAAATAAGAAGTAAAAGTTTAATATTCAAAGATGCTTGCGCTTTTCTTGTTAAGTTCTACCTAATATTTTTGTTAAATAGATTTTCTTTATTTGAAAATTTTGATTAATCTTAATAAAACAAATTTCTATTGTCAATGGGTAAGTCCCACAAATATTTTAAAATTTCAAATTTATTTCAAAATTAATGTTTACGTAACATTTCATTAATAAACGAATTCTGACATTTTAATTGTATGTTGAACTGCAAGCTGGATGTGTTGAGGCTTCAAATTGCATTTAACAATGGAAAATGGTAAACCTAGAGTTGGGTAAAAAGTGACAAACATTGTTAACTCTGACGTGAGTCCAAAATTTTGTTGTCTTAATCTAAGTTTATAATTTCCTCGACATTTTGCCGCGGACCCCGTTGCACTGAGAACTCCAGTGCCATAGTGGCTTAACTGAACTCCAAGTCAATCAATATGGGGATGTTACTCTTGTCAAATCTCAACACATGTTCCCTTATTCTTTCGTTCCCAGACAATCACCCAACACAATCAACTTCGTACACATTTCGTATGGAAATGAGATACTACAATATTTCATATCCCGGACTTGCTTTCCTTATAAATTAATACTCTGATATAATACGAGACTTAAAATGGTTTAAAACGCTAGGTATTTAGGTATTTTTTTATTGTCAATGAAGAATATTTTTCTATGGAGGGAAGCATTTACAGATGGCGAACGCTATATAAGTCTTCAAAGCACTTACAATATTTAGCTAACAAAAACTTGACCCAAAGGGCAACTTTATACATACCTCTCAAAATTTTTCTCGATCTCACATTGGTTTAAGTGCTTCTTGAGTGTTTCGAGATTATATTTACACCTTAATACTCGTGTAAACTGAGTATAGTTCAGAGCATTCCATCTATCCCAGACCAAAACGCCCCTGCTTGGTATTTATTATCGACTTTCATTTGAATCCACCTTGCGATGACTCAGCAAATATACCTGTGTTATTATTATAGACTATATTATACATATATGCGAATTTTTATATGCAGTAGATAACGACTTTGTTTTCACGCTCCTCCTCTGTCTTTATCTTTTTGCAATATACTTTAGTCTACAAATTTGATTTGGTAGGAGCTGTCTACTATTAAGCGTTAGAAATAAGAAAATACCTTTGCCTAACATAGTCGAACTCCCACACAATTAGAATGATAATTTAGGCCAAATAAATATATCAAATCTTATTGAAATTGTGTTGATAATTAAGATATATGGAACATTAGGTTACTTAGTTGTAGTAATTTGGTTTAAATCGTCTCATCATTAGAACAAAACAATTCTGGTAAAATTACGAATAATTATCCACCCGGAAAAGTATACCTTTCCAGGTTCGGCTAAACAAAGCAACTGCTGCTGCTGCTGTTCGCGTGTCTGAAGTATCATCTGCCTCTTGATAAAGCAACCGTATATATTTATTTAGCCCTGGGCAAATAAACAACTCTCTTTTTTGGTCGAGCAAATACGATACATTGTACAAATTTAAACGGTCGGCATTTAGAAGTTCAAAATAGCAGAATGAAAATATTGGGACAAATGCACTTGCTGCATTTGTAACAAATGAAAAACACTGTTACCGCCAATTAGTAAAAATCTCCAAAGATATAAAGTATCCCATTGCTTACAAAACATGAAAAATTTCTGGATACGGACTATGAAATAGCTGATAATGGAAATGCCAGGGATGCAGATACTTAAAAATGATGAAACAAAATATCTGTAAATTTAGACCAAGATGTTAGTGGCTTGCTCATTCTCTAATTGCATTTAGTTCATTTGAATGAAAGGTTTAGACAGAGGATACGTAAATTTCAACCTTAAAACAAGGATTTATAGACAACTTTATTTGCAGTTTTGATGTAGCTTTCCTTAAAAATTCCAATCCTTACGGTTTTGGGGGGAGTTCTTTCGGAACAAAGCCTTCAAATCAAATGGGTGAAAGTTGCAGTAACTGTTATTTTTCATTATTTGAGGTTAGTATTCGTTTGAATCTCCTTAATCTCAACCCAGTTCGTCTGCCTGATTGCAGAATAAACGTACACCGAATAGATGAAACTTGAAGATTGGGCGGTGACACCACTCAATTCTAGAGTAACAACATTCTTAAGTGGCATAATTTTTTTCTTTATGATAACAGAATGATACTTTTAGCACTCTGAAAGGCTTCAACTATCCTTTTTCAATTGGCAGAAATAATCGAAACAACGAATAGAAGAGAGAGGCCTATTCCACATCTAAAGAATCCTGTTTCAGTCAAATTTTGGATACATGAAGTTACATTATTTTGATTTATGTTCAATGTGATACGTAAAAATGTTCAAAACGCATTATTTCAAGTCCTGATCTCTGGGTATCTGAGTGAGTTCAGATCTTTTTTAGTGCTCGGTCATGTTCGTCTGCTATATCTGTCTCCTCCAATGTTTTTAAGATAGGAAAGTTTGCTAAAGTTAAATTGAGTTAAGGAAGCTTCTTTACTACAACATTGATGCTGCAACTTATTTTGATTCATTCGCCGATTAGCTTAAAACCGAGTTCATACTTGAGTCTCTTAGTGTTCACCTGTGTTATTCCATTCCTCGTTATATGATCATATGATAGTTACCTTGGTGGCACGGTGATCTGTGTAAAATTGACCTTCTCCTGCAGTTAAGTCCATCTCGGTTGTCTATATAAACACTAATAATTCACAAAATGGACTAAGATATGCCTTGTAGGAGTAGAAGCTATTGTTGATCAAGAGAGTGAATCACGTAAAGATGACTAATTTGTAGGGGCAGTCACTAGAGCTGACAGTCAGCAACAATATCCAACAGTTCTAAAAGTAGACCATAACAATTGTGTAGACTAACGTTTTTTGAACAAACCACAATGAAGATTCAAGAGGGTAAAATGTTGAACTATGGGAAAGAGGAGAGAATTATAGGAATCAGTAACTGTTTGGTCGGCAGGTTCCCAAGTTTTTACAAAAGGGGTTTTTATATTATTACAAAAAGATGGTAGAGCATACAGAAGGACATCGCTGCGGTGAACTTGAGGTCACAAGATGTTGCCACGGTAACTTGGGATTATCGCTGAATTAAGTATCACTGTGAGGACAAGGTATAGGTCTCAGAGCTCAGTAGTGACTTAGATAAAAATATTTGAAACCCGTGGCGATTCATCTTTCAGGCTTATTAAAGATGCGTTCTCTCTGAGTCTCCTAGATATTTTGTACGTAGACCCTAAAACATTACGTTGTATACAACAGTATTCTTACAATTCTAATGAAATATAATTTCTCTCTCAATGATAAATTATTTGGTTGCAAATACTGCTACAAATAAGGAATGAATTATAAATATAGGAACTTTAGTTAATATTTGCCTTGATACAACGTAACTGATCTATGCTTAGGCTATTACCACCCACTGAGAGACTGAAATGAATGGGAACAATTTGCCTTATTTGAGTAGCGATTCCTAATGAGCCTTACCCAGAGAACGTAGATGAGCTAAAAGGAGAAAAATTGGAAGGCTATCCGTTTAGTACCATATTTGAATAAATTGGTTCACACCAATGGATAACGAATACACCTCCCTCCAAGTGATCTACCTATACAATACACGTAATCAGCTACATAAGAGATAACGATAATTCCTCTTGTAACAGTTTTCAAAAACTTATCTGACAGATGACATCCAAGAGTCTCTTCTACTGAAATACTCACACTAAGATATGCCTTTTCTGATAAACTTTAACCAACTTAGCTGCCAATTTGTGTATCCAAAGCGCATCGGTAGGCGTCGTACTCTTAGTGCGACCCAGATTAGTTGACCATTACGATTCGACTTCCTATTTTACGATCTTTTCAGAAGTGTCATATTAGCTAATAAGGCAAAATAATTTAGTAAATTTGGAGGTAAGGAAACCGGATAATAAGAGTTAGTCTCTAAAAGTGTCACGTATTTTGCAAACGATGAGAGAGTGCTTTTCGATTACCGGCAGCCATCTACAGGCTTCATTGCTTAGGAATTTCAAAGTCGCCTATTGGACTATTACTGAATTCATAAGAAGTAAAATTTCACTTTGTCCACCAAATAAACTTAGAGAGCCAGATAATTCTTAAGCTCTTCGTTTTATTTGTTAAAACCAGACACCCAGAGAGAGAATGGGAGACCTATTTATTGTAACTAAACATAGATTTTTTCTATAGATGATCTCGGCATTAGCTTGAGATATTACTGAGCGTTATGTTGTATCACAATATTTGATCCTTCTTTATGGATTACGGCTTTCAGTTTTCCCTTCTGATCAAACAGTTGGGCATAAGATAAACAATCTACCCAAGGGTTTTTATCATTTGCCTTGACTTTGTATTGCTTTATAAAGGAAATTTTACTTAAATAAGCTCTGAATGCTAGGACGAAATCCCTCAACCACTCCTAAAATATTAAGTTAAAACTTAATTTTGAAATAAAGTAATGTATTTCATATGATCAAGAATAACAAAAGATAAATAATTTTTCAATTAACATAGAAATATTTGGTCCATGCTAGTTGAAAATAATCGCATAAATATTTGGGCAGTGGAGCGGAGAGCGTCCTTTATGAACAGTACATAATTACACTCTTGCGTACTTTCTTTGGTCGGCAATCTCAAGATACATTTGAATTCTGCCGTGAGTTATTTACTCGGGTAAATAAACATGTACGGTAAAGAAGCAGCGCCGCTTACATCAAAAAATAATTCCGCATATTGTTGGAGCATCAGAGTTCATCTTCATTATCTACTCGTAGCTGTAAGAAGATAAAAATGAATTAATTCAGTTAAGTCACCTGATCTGCGTGGTCTGAATATCGCAGACACGTAATCACTCGAGAACTTAGGGATCTAATCGTTGAAGTTAGGCTTTGGAACATTTGAACCTTAAAAAGTGGATTATATCCCATATGAGAGAGTAGACAGCTTGATTTTTCTAGAATTCAAATGAAATTAGATTGTTGATATTTTGAAACCCTCATCGACTCTCAATTTCATCCTTATTATACTACTTCTCACAGTCAGATGGTATCTAATGTATAAACTTGTGAATTTTTTGTTTTGTCGTGAGTGATAACAGCTGAAATATGTCTACTGAAATTCTATTAACTGCTCATTTATATTATTTTAAGAAATTAAAACTAATTAAACATGGAGGTTTATATTAACTAGTACATATCAGACTTGTGAATTGTAAATGGTGTTCACTAAACATGATATACTTATCTGACTTCAAATTTTATGCGATTGAAAGGCATTTATTTTCTGCTAAATACAAAGTGAAATAACTTTAAATTTTAGGTCGTACAAATAAAATGTCGACCTTGTTTCGAGGAAAAAAATAAATATTATAAATGTACCATTAAAATGGAGCTGTGTAGATTCGGAAAAAAAGGTGTATGTATTAAATGAATTAAAGGGGCTATAAAAATGCATAAATCCATAAAGCACAAGTTAATTTTAAACAAAATGCATAAGGTCGCTTAAAGACAGGATCTTGGTATTCACCGCGTGCCTTAATGTCTATGCTCACAAAGACATCACGTAGAATACCAAATTCACAATGTGTCTCTTCTATCTGTTTAATGCATTCAGTATTAATGACAAAACAATAAAACTTTACCTTCATGGCCTATTTTGAGGAAGAGAAATGGTACACGAGTCCTCGTAAGACTCCCTCAGTTTCGTTGGCTCAGCTCAGGTGAACTGAGCAATCCTAACCCAGGATTCTGAGGACGGCTTTCACACCTGTCTGTACAGATGCGCACGTTCGCTGAGCTCTGTTTCGCTGGCTGGTAGAAAAGTCCCACAACCAATAGGAAGCATGCCAGCTAGGGTTAGTCCACGTGAGTCAAGGAGTCTGTTTGCCCACTGGTCTGTCCGTTCCCCCTTGCCCGGACCGTCTCGTTTCTGAGACTCTTCCTCTACTCCACCTATCCTACTCCACTCCCTCTGCCATTCCCCTTCTCAAATTTCGCTTTGGCCCAATCGAAATGGGAAGCAGAAGCACACACATATATGCGGTAGCTGCCGTCTCGCATCGAAGGTAGCTGTTTTTCACCACTGGTCGGTCCCTAAAGGCCATTTTAACTTCTCATACATTCTTACAAGGCAGAAAAAACAAAAGATGTACTTATTGTGCTTTTTACTTCTCCTAGAAGAGGTTGTCATTTTACTCTAGTTAACCACTATTTTGCAGTCTAATTTATTCTAGTAACGCAGTATTTTAAGAAAATTTCTCCTTATCTTTTAGATTTTATTAGACCTTCCTCATTGATTAGAAAAAATTTTTGCAAATGCTTAACTAATCTCCTCATCCGTTAAGGTGAGATTACACAAATAAGTTAAAGATATTTTTAGGATATTTTATTGAAAAATCGGTGGAGATCACTTCAATTTCAATATTTGTGTTTTCCAATACAATCTGCGGCTTTTAGCTTACAAAAGTATACAAAGTTTCAAAAACACACAAGGGTAACCAAGAACACGTTACGCTCGTGAAATCAGGTATTTCAAATTAGAGCACCGTTTACATAAACAAGCAATTAGATTAAACAAAAGGCGATTTAAAAAGCGAAAATTAAGGAGACGGAAATAAAGAAAGTTGAATAGAAGATGCACTAAGGGAAAAATATCGTTTTTTGCTATAACAATGCTAATTCCCACTCTCATAACAGACTGAACCAACTATATGAAGGTATGAGTTAAAGCCAAACAATTTCACCTACCTCGTGAAAATACAAATAACATTCTTGAAATCAGATGTCTCACATTTGATAAAATATTATCGCTTTTTAGATCAACATTTTTTAATCTCCTAGAAATACGAAGTGAACTCCTGACAAGGTATAACGGGCTTTCAAAACGCATTGCGTCTAATTGGACACTTACTCTGGTTAACAGCTTTTTGTGTGAGAGTCCCAAGATGCCTTATTATAGGGTTATACTGGGTGGCATTGACCCTTTATTAGAAAATGTAGACATAGTCTTGGGAACTAGGCGCAAATGACCCAGAAGACCCAGGAGAGAACACTTATTGACTGAATCATAACTTTTAATATATTTGTCTTACAACCTTTTGGGCAGACAGACGAAATACACTTGATAACAGGGAAGTCAATCATACGTCGCTCTTTCTTAATGAGAATTTATCATGTGACCAGACACTGAGCGCCTGGCGGAAATTTGAATTGCGTGGAAGAATTGATTAATACCAACATTTCCTCGATGATGGTGATTCAGTCACATAATTTTATGATCTGAGATTGCAAAAAATCTCAAGCGAAATTTACTTGAGAATGGGAAACGAAAACTTTTTCTTCCTTTCTTCAATCAAAGTCCTAAATGTATTGCTGATTCATCTCATAAGGACGATAGAAAATTCAGCATGCGAAAAATGCCGGGGGCTTCAAATAAGTTGGACGAAAGAAAAAAATTAATCAAAAGTATAATCATCTTTCGTTTGTAAATGCAAGAGATACTAATTGAAGCAGCTTTTTGGATCTATGGCTAAAATTAAAGTAGACAGTAATATTTGATATTCATGTATGTAACATTTGTATAATCCTGAAATCTTTTAAATACATTAAGTAATAAGAAGCTCAAAATACAATAGAATTGACTCATCTAATTGAAATAGGTGGAACATTTGGCAACAAAAGGACTCACAATGGGTAGCAAAACACTAAGTAAAATACTCAATTCTATTTAGGAAATTATTTTCAGACACTCATCTTGGGTCATATAATGTATTTCATATAGTATCATCAGGCTTTTCCTGTGAAAAACTCGACTTCTATTAACCCTTTTTATTTGGGACATTATCTAGTGCGGTTGGGATATTCTGCTTACTGGGGGTGCGACAATGGGCATCCAAACTATGGCATCTGTTTTCATGAAAGAACACGTTAATTGATACACTGCCGTTGCACACACAGCGTTTGGATTTAATTTTATTCTCTCACCTTTAATTCGTTTTAAGGCACTGTTCGATTTCCTTTGTTTCTAAAAGATACGCCTTCTAAATATTAAAGGATTTTTGGATTTACTTTGAATCCTTTTTGATAGTCGTCAAATGAGAAATCTTACAATTTAATTGTGATTGTGAGAAAAAGCATATACGTATATTAGAATACCAATTTAGAAGAAAGGTGGTATCCATTTCAATTACTTTACAAATTCGCATTTGCAGTTTTCCTAGCCTATTGTGTTTATTTTGTAAGCCAGTGTAAATTCCCCTGGTAGTAATAACAAATATAGTTCAAATCAAAATGTCTCCTAAAGCAGTCCATTTAATCCAGTCAATTTAATAAATAAATAGTAAAAGAGGTGGGGTCAATAGTGATAGACGTAAGTTCAGAATAATATTCAATGGAGACAAAGTGGAATGTAAAATCTGAATACTTCCATCCTGAAAAATTAGGATTTCTCCCAAGATCGGCTTTTCATTAGCTTCTTTTTACTCAAAATTCTTCAAAGGCTTGATTTATTTGGAAGCACTTGGTTCGAGGATCAAGTGCTTATAAATCAATTTATATTCAATGGATACCAGAAGAAAACAGACATTTAGAACTGCTTAAATAAGTGGGTATTGACTTTAATTCCATCTGTACTGCCACAGAATTGTTAGTCAATTAGGATAACTAACATTTACTAGAATTCAGTCATTCTAGCTACTTAAGAGCTTCTGGTTTACAAATCAGTTCATAGAAATCTTGGGATTCAAAAAGAAGATCCCTTAAATGTCAAGCAAAATTATTAATCTCACATGTTCAAATGAGATTATTCAATTGTAATAGACATGCTCTTATTTGCTCAAATAATAATGTCTTTATTAAGTCAGTTTAATTAAAGATAATGTCGTAAAAGTGAATGAGACAAAAGAATACCTGGTTTGCAAACGCTACGCGATTGAAGTGAGAACTCTGCAATGCCTCATAATGACATTTCATTATTTCGATATTTTTTCAACTTTGATTTGTAACGTTTGGTTCCGAAGCTCATATTCATGGAAATATTTTCTCGTTTCGTTGAGTTACCCTGAATTTGAAACAATTGCATTAAAGTTCACAACCATCAGCTCAATTTATAAAAATTCGCGGCGCCCTCAGATTATCAAAGGACTTACGAAAAAATTTACCTGTTCCAATAAGAGAAATAATAAGTTGTAGGATTTTTTTTATTATCTGAAGATGCGAAACTGTTAAAAGAGTACTGTAAGGGATGAAAGAGGAAATCGAAAATGAGCATATATTAAAGTAAAAATGCCAAATGGTTTATTAGAATTCTAGAAGCATTCAGCTACCCACTTTCTAGTAAGGAAAATAAATCACTTTGTAATACCCAAGTGTTTTAAATCTCAAATTTCATTATTTGGTGCCCGAGTTTAGATGTGAATTAATGTTTATGAGATTCAGAACTTGATCAAGAGATTAAATTAGATGGTTGCTCTGTCCGCTTTGATTCGTTTGCCTTTTAATGGATTTCACCTTGAGTGAATTCAAAGTTTTTTGAGGAGAACATTGAATCGCGATAGGTTAACCAGTAACGTGGTCATTTTTTTCATCTGATTAACGAGTCTCATTATGGAACGCTTTTTCCAACACCTTTCTTTGGTACTAGGCAAAATCATATTCATATTCTTTCATGCTCTTTATTATTTAGACTCGCCCACTGGATGTGCGCTGATGGAATCGAGCCCGTGAAGATCACGTTAACCACTCGGCCATCAACGTAATCTGCTAATCGATAGGTCCTGAATACCAAAGTCAAATCAAAATAACCTGAAAAATGCAGATTACATGTGAAGTGAGAATTTGCTGATGATCTGATTTTATTCAATACTGATATTCGACCCCTTTTTAATAGTATTTTTACCACTCCTCCGTTTCCCAATGTTATACAATTGTAAATATTTTATCCTATTTTCATCACTTTTTGGTTCATCCCTGTACTGTCCTTATCACTTTTATCATCCTTTTTCTAACTATAAAACAATTTTGTCCCGTTTAATTTTGGCGTTTGTTCGACCCTTATTGGAGGTAGATATTGTTCATCAAAAATCATTATTTCTCTTTCTGGATTCTTAAACACAAGGTGAATATCATTTCAATTCATTTAAAACTTTTTGTACTTTTACTTATGACCATTTGAATAAACTTAAAAGTAAATTAAATCCACATATAATTTCCATTAATGCAGCACTTTCATTAGTCGTCAAATTTATGCTGAAATATTTATTCAATTTACGTTTTAAAATGATAGCTGAAGAGGAGGAGACATATCTTTCTAGATTACATTTAGTAAACAAAAAATGGCGACGCAGATTTGAAAATAAAATTGCAATATTCACTATTTTGCACAATTGCTTGAGTGTCAGTTTTCATGAACAAAACATTGCATTTATTTACGGTATTATCATTTTTAGAACCAACTTCTATTTGCAGCTTTTATAGTCCAATAAAACTCATTTCGATATCTGTCACTTCTTAAAGCACTTCGTAACCATTTCTCCTTTTACGATAGTTCCACTTGCATCTAACTTTTAAATTAGTATATATTCATCAATACCTCAGTGCCTCCCCTCATAAACAGTTGGAAAGTACTTTTATTTGTAGATATAAGTGGGACGTAATTGAATCAGTACAGCAGTTAACCCACTGGCATTGAGGGAGAAATTTTAATTTAAGTCGTGTCAGTCTCGTAAGGAGAAAGAGCGTTTGGTCGTTAATCAACACCAATCAAGCCAGACTGATAAGTGATTTTAGTCTCATTTCTCCTGATCCATATGAATGTGTGCATAAATCTGGTTGGTGTCCCACATACAACCAAATTATGATTTGAGTTATTTCTTCATTTTGTAAAGAGTTATTGACAAAAAAGTAAGAGAATGAACTTTCAGACGATATAATACAAGATATTTATGAGGTGTGAAATAATATGAAACCATTAGAAATTACTGAGAAGGAGAAGCATAAACAAATCCATCGGGGTTACCGGTCACTTAAGGTAAAACAGCAGAGTGCTGAATGGGGCTAATTAAGAGAAATATAAATTTTGGAATGAAGTGATACTAAACACAGATTTATTTTGAGATAGGATAGCTGGCACGCTACATAATGCAATGTCAAAAGTTTCTGTGAACTTTATTATACGCCAAATCAGTAGAAATTAATTGAGGCAAATTAAACCCTACACTCCTTGAAATTTATTCCCGTTGATTTTGTTGACTAAATAATCGACCCCAGGGGATTCCACTAAGTCAAAAATCGAACTGGCGTGGCTTTGCCAACAGCTCAGTTAAAGTAAAGTGTCAACCAAATATCGCGAGATTAACTCATTCAGAAATCCAAAGGTCATTATCGACATGTTTTTCTAACATATTCTAATATTGAGATATTACTATACTCCTATTAAGAAACTGGACAAAAGAATGTAGCCAAACTTAAATAAGGTAAGTCTCCTGATTCCGTGACCTTGGTGTCTAAATCTACTCGGTCTCCACCCCTCTCACTTTCGTTCCTTATTGGTTTGATCTTGAATTTCCCTTATTGATATGCTTTTTTTCATATTTAAAAACTTGTTTATTTCTTTTTGCTTTGCCTTGAGTCATTATCATGAATAATATAACATTAGTAAGATTAAAACTATTTTAGAATGTTAAGGTCCATATGTGGTTGACGGTTCAATTTGTCTTCTTGTTAATAGCTAAAATTAGATTAAAATTCTGACATTTTAATTTAGCCAAAATATTTCTGTCCTAAATTGTAGGTAGCCCACATTCGGAGAGCCGACATTTCGGTTAATGCACTCACAGACAAAATTTTTAATTTGTTTTTGGGTGTGACTATCGTAAAATTTTATTCAAATGGGCAGTAGCAGTAAAGGTGTTTTAGAGTACTGAACTAGCTTCACGCCTACATCAATTGCTATTTGAAAATCAATTCGAAGAAATTATTTCTTTCCTATTAATTAAATTAGAAAGTGGAATGTATACATCTACTTATGAAGGATATATGGAATACAACGGGAAGGGGAATTGGATGGTTTTGAAGCTTGAGTGGAATTTTCGAAAATTGTGAAATTGACTTTACTTGGGCAGATATTTGCCAATAAAACCTAAATCCATTTTGGAAAATGCTCTCCAATGCTTATCTTGAAGATTTCCGCGTCTCCTTTTATAGCTGAACGTTAATATTGCCGTTGGCAGTTCCTCTTACTGGTGCTCACTGATGTGTATCAAACTCGTGAGATCTAATAGTACCGACAGGCACGTTTACCACTGCGCCACCGATGCACACTCGGACGATAAATTTTCTGATGATTTTTCCTACGTTCTCGACATTGGGAACACCTATATTTCTGCTCATGCATTAAAAAAATCAATAGGATATGTTCATTTTTGTGCTTTTCATTCTTTCAAATCGGTTAATTAATAAGGATGACCGTTCGAATCATTTAAGTACTTTGCATTTCTTTCCAATCAAGGAGTTGATTCTTTATTCCCACTTCCCTACCTAAAGCATAAGGAGCTTTACTCTGTTCTATCTCTGACTCACTTGTCTTCTGTGAAAATGCTTGTGTATCCATCCAAGTTGTTGTACTCCCGCATATTGGACTAGGGGCTATTATAGCTAACATATTTTCGAATCGCCAGTCACGAATTTAATAGCCTTTCTCTGTGTCCTCAATATTTATTGTATTTTTCAACTTTATGTTGACGCTGATCAGTTTGAATAAGCGATTGCTAAACAAGTTTTCAATATTCCTAAACTTATTTCTTCCAATAACATAACCTTATTGGTTCCCGCAACATGAATTTTATCACTCAGTCTATGCAGTCCAAAGTTCGCAATTTCTTAAGTGAGAAAATAAGTTGAATTAATTACTAAAAGATTTATCCGGTTGTCAAATTCTGACTAAAATATGGCTCAAGATCTTGAAGGGTTCTAAATCTAGAGTTTCAAAAAAATATCCAGTGGTTTAGTTTTTATCGGTATCTTGGAATCGACATGGATAAAAATAATCTGTGAAGTGGTCCTTGAAAATATTAATCCTGGTGTTCAAATACAAACTAGTATTAAATTAAATTAAATCACGTTTATCTGAATAAATTCATATTTGTTAATTTTTACAAATTTTGAACTTGGGTGAAGTTCAGTGTGTTCATGCATTAAAATCACAATGGCTCTTTCACCTGACAACGTTGAGAGAATTAGAATAAAAAAGCATATCTGAAGTGGTTAATTAACCGGCCAATAAGTTCGTCATACCACGAAAGAGGGATATATTTATGAAACAGGGTATGATTTCGAAATGCGAGTATTGGAACAGATTATGGGGCACTGAATTGTACCCAGGGGCTTACCAGCTTGCAAACGGAATCCGGTTTCGAATTTCCCAAGACACCTTCAATGACATTTTATTCCAATTTCTACTCTATCCCCTTTTTATCAATATTGGACAGTTCTATTATTCCCTATGCTTAGATACCCTCTCATAATGAAAAATCGTACAATATATTTTGTCTTTCCGCGGGCAATTAATAAATAATCTGTCAACCATTGACCATATCAAGATTTCTGGCTCATTGCTATTATCAAATGACAACAACTTATTCCAATAACGAGTTGTATTAAGGTATTATTAGTTTGAAAATTAACAAATACAATTTTTGATTATGGGGCAGCATCTGATTTGGGTAAATGGTACAATAGAAAGGAATGAAAAAGGGAAAGCTAGGCAATGAACTCAGGTCATCAAGATCTGTGCACCCATTCGTCCACATAATAAATACATTCCGCTATGTCATATCTAAATATTACAAGATCCGGATTTATGATTTGACCTTGAAGTTTATGTCCGCTATGCTCTGTACTTATTGATGAGTCGGTTAAATTGAGTAGTTTATTTACTCCAGTATTTTAAAACAACCGGTTTATTCTATTTGTAGTGTTTTTTAGCATAATGGAGCTCCATGGAGTTCCATCAGCTTGTTTATTTATTTTTCTCCAGACAGCGTATTGTAATGGGTTTGGAATGAACATATTACCAATATTTTAATACGATACTATGTTTTTATTAATATTTTAATAAAATGCTATTGTTTTTATTCTTATCATGTCCAACCATTACTTTAATCATCGGACCTCATATTGCATTATTTTAAAAGGCACGCTGAGTCTTTTTTGAGTGGTTTTAAAATCGACTTACATGCGCATTTTAGCTAGAATGAATGAACGAATCAACAATAATCCAGATATGGATCAAACCCGCGAAAGTAGTTAAATTGTGATTCGCGGTTGTTTAATTTCTTGTCATTCAATAAGCATAATTATACTCTGCATTACCCTTTGTCATTGAATCATGTCAGAAAAGAGTGCTCTGCTTAGGAATGACCGCGAAATACAAATTAAGGATAATTATTTATCGTTATTTAGTTGTTCAATTTAATCCAACAAATTAAAGACAGATTTAGGGCGAAATGGAAGGTCAAAAAACGTAGAAAGAAATGCTCAAATAATTCAAGAGCTTTATTTCAGTAGAATACCGATTATCTAAGGTGGTCCAGTATTTTTCCCAAAGAAGTTGAATTCGTTGAGCATGACCTGCTGTTTCAAGATTCTAGCACCATGGTTTCTTCATCGATTCTGATGCAGATCATCTGAATTCAGCTCACTCAATTATTTTTTTAAAACTGTTTGCTTAATTCAGGGCGCTGTTCAGAATAAAGGATTAATAATGTCCTCCGAGGTATAAGTGTTCCCGCTTGACAACCAGAAATTGCATATATTGGTTAGTATTAGTGATGTGCATTTTTGACCATGTAATTACTAAAATATCAAACGTTGTACATCTTGCATTATCGTCTTTCATTTAAATCTCTTAACTGATGAATCCATATTCCTTAGGGATACAGTGCCTTCGTTTTTTTTAATTTGAAAGTTCAGAACAGACGGATTAAATTTGATGAGGTTATGCAGAAAATAATGCTTTCTACAGTTCAGTGAGAAAGGTTGATAAAATGACTGGATGTTTAAAATTCATTGCTTATAATAACCCATGACTCTCTGAGATGAGGGAAGTTATTAGAAAACAAAGGGAAATCCACGTGAAGGATAGATAACGATGAAATCATCAAAAATATTCTGCGAATACCCTGTTGAAAAGGATTTAGTGGTACCAATTTGTTTAATTTACTTGATTTATGATATTATTTTAATGGTGATGCATAAGGCATTAATAAGGCGTAACGAAAAGGGAACTTATAAATCTTTCATATGGATCCATTTAGAGTTCATTTTACTTTCGTCGCTCTAGATATTTAAGAGAGGACTCGGTGCCTTGCCTTGAAGGTAAATGGAGGAAAATAAAACTTGGTTTTTGTGATTTCCGGCTCCCAGTACCGGACTGTATGATAAACAGCGTTGGAAACACAAATTAATTATGATTGCCTTCCCTTGTCGTCAATTTTGTCCAGTTTGTTAATCTGAACAGCTGTCATGGACACAATATAATACGATGTGATCTACTGAGACATATTGTACGTAGTACCAATTGGATTGCAATATCTGTTTTCAAAAGCGGGGGTTTGTCTTTGTACTTGACTCTATCCGACGATAAAGGAGTGTAATACCTAACTGTATCAATTAAATGTTTATGTACGTTGCTCTATCACAAGGCGTAACAATGACGATTAAAACTGCGAAAATCGAGATCTAGTAGTCACTGAAAATATATATATTTGAAATACTTCCATATTTGATGCCAAATGTAAACTATGAGCGGAAACGAATCTTAATCTATATTTTTGCGCTTTCGTTGTGCACTTAATGATATTGAAAGATGACCCTCTATGTATTCCCAAAATTATTATTTATTCCCATCCTTTATGAAGCCACAAATGAAATCTTTATGTCCCTATGACTCAAACCCCTATCCGTCATATTTAATCAAGTTTATCGATTCTATGTCTGTCTCGTTTTATTTGAAAGTACATCTCACGCGCGTCCCTGCCCAAGTGACTCATATAAACTGTCTTTGTATTTTTACTGAGACACACACTTGTCACATAGTGCTCCTATGCTGTCCTCTCAACGCCTTTGTTCTTTATCTCTCTTACCCACTTGAATCTCCATTGTGGCTTGATCGATACATTTTGGCCAAAACAGCTCTTTGTCTTCTGACCTAGAACTGGTGTTCATCGTTAGTTGCTATCTTAACCTCAACAATATGAACACCTGCTTAGTTGTGACAACTCAACCAAAATTAACTACGTAAAATCCAAAAATATGTGATATTTATTATCAATAAGATGTCATATTATTCTCTCACTCAAAAATTATTTAATTGAGTAAGGACTTCAGGGGCGGGTGATCTTAAGCATTTTTCAGTCTAGCCATCTTGGGATTTGCGATTAGTTCAGCGTTCGAGCGACTTACTTGTTATAAGTTAATGCAAAAATCCTCCCATTCTGAAGGATAAGTCAAGTTACTCACATCATTATAACTGCACAGGAAAATTTACAATGTAATTGTCATTTATTTTCAAATATTTAAGTAATTCAATCATTGATAAGGCAACTACCAATGAAAATCTAGAAATCTTGACAAGTTTGTAATGAGAAGGCAAAATAACAATTTGCCTTACACAGGAAGCCCAATTACGATGCCACGTTCATGTCATAATAACAGCAGGTCACAGCATGACGAGATCCGTTGTCATTCATTAATTGGTTTGAAATCTGATCAATCACATTCTGTCATTTCAAACATGAAGTTCAACTATTGGTTCAATCTTCGACTAGTCATAATTCGGCCAAACTCAATTCTTATTTATAAATAGATTCCAAATTGCATCAGTAAATCTGGTGCGGTCTGCTCTGAAAAAATAAATTAGCCTTGTCTGGTTGGTCTATGGTCTCTGTCTGGTCTCTGTCTACCTTCTCACTGGGGTCTGAGCACTTTTAGAATACATTATAACGATGGACCTGTCCATTAGTTTGGGGACAAGACGTTCAAGAATAATGATTTTGATGGTTTATTACTAAAGTACATGATGGAACTTATTCAAAATCTATCAGGAACTCTCATTCAATAGGAATTGTCTCGATATTAATAGCTTAATCAAAAAATGACTTCTTTGGCGTCCTGATTAGTTCTCTTAGCCATAACTTCGTTCAAGCCATCTTTCTGTTTCACCCTGGTGTCTGATGACTCGAAAGA
Source organism: Hymenolepis diminuta (assembly GCA_900708905.1). Lineage (NCBI taxonomy): Eukaryota > Metazoa > Platyhelminthes > Cestoda > Cyclophyllidea > Hymenolepididae > Hymenolepis > Hymenolepis diminuta. Next base: position 1,148,516 of record CAADRB010000032.1, read on the forward strand.
AATTTTAGGGTACGATTACCAGGGAGACATTCCGTGGAAGTACAAAGACAGAACCTCCCACTTCGAAGCTTTGCTGCGGCATTTTACAAGAGGATTCGCTGAGCTAGCTCTTCATTTAACATGGGTCTACGACAAAAGTAATTCTAAGATTAGCTTGTCTGGTCATCTTCATAGATTTTCAATTTCTTCCCGTTTGCATGAGGTTAAATGCAGTCTCATTAGACTATCAAGGTCTCTGAAACAGAGACAAATTATATACAAACGAAGAATTATTGAAGGAAATGAGTTTGAAATTTGATTTCATTAAGTTTTTTAAGGCTTAATTTATCAGCGCTATCTGATGTGAGTGTAAGGCGATTTTTTCCGCTATGTTAATTAGAAGAAATGAAGATGCTATCAGCATTCTGTGCTTTCTGATTTGTACATTAATTACCTTATAAAAAATCATTCTGATGATTAATTTTAACCTGTGTTCCAAACGCCACTTTTAGTTATACTCTTCATTATTAAATAATCATGTGATTATATTACATTTTACTATGCAAATAACCTGAATGGTCTATAGTGCAAGCACGCTTATTTGATTGGTGAAACCATGGTATATTATCAAGATCTATAACGGCACGTTTCATAATACGCCAAAGGACTAGGGCTAGGACTATGACGTTAGCTCCACTTATTACTCCCGTAATTAATCTCGATGTGAAAGCTGCACCCGACTCAAAGCCTACTCTCCTCAGTTTAGCCCAAAAAAGAAACCGTGAACGCCAAGGACAAGAAGGGCTCACGCCTCTTGATGTTGTACGATCACGGATTATGGAGCAGAGAAATTCATCTTCCTCAAAATCTCTATGTTCCTCCCCACCACCCTCTAATTCAGCTCCTCAACAAACACCGCAGGTAACGGAAGGAGAAGGCGAAAATAGCTTTGATTACAAGGCTCAAGCGGAAGATCCTTTCTTTAAACAAGCCGATAAGATAGAGGATGAAATGCAGGAGGATAAGGATCTTATTCAAATATAAATTTTTATTCCCTTTTAATGTTAATAACATATTCTTGTATACTCAAAGTCCTATTTTACATCTAACTGTTAAACTTAGCATTTCTTCTGATAGCGGTTATAGGTAGTCATCTTGTATTTTCGAAGTCAGTTGAAAGATTATTCACTCCATGTTTATATGCAATTCAGCGGTTAGTTTCATCAACTGAAGTGAATAATCAGTTTTACCATAAATTTTTGGTGCATTTTTGTCAAAGTGCTGACTTTTGATAGAATTTGGAATCACTTCACACATTCCAGTTATTCTTTTAATAAAATTGAAGGTTGTATATTTTATGCACTTGAACCTCATCCTCTTCAAATTAAGATCGATTTCGTTGATAATTTCAGGTCATTTTGTGCAATTTGTTTTGAATACGCCTTCGAGTATAAAGTAAACAAACATTTAATAAACTATGGGTAATTTTCAAGTTGTTTGTTAAACACGCTTCGAAGGATCAAGATGTCCATATTAATGCCACTAGTATTAATATGTGATTCTATGAAGGGATAAATATCAAAGATTTAACGCTTAATCGAAATGCCATCTATTTCCGTATAAAAATTTTATGAAAATAACTACTCATTTCTGATGTGCTTTATTTATTTAATCAAATTTGGTAACTATAGGGCATAGTTGTAATGTTGTAAAGCTAAGGAGAGAGAAGGGAACTATAACTTAAGGCTTTGGATATTCTCTTGCTGATTAGGCAATATATGTTGACATTATTGCATCCGAACGGTATGATAATCTCCTTTTGAGATAGAATGACTCGAGTATGGTTGAACCCCTTCGGCCTCAGATATGTCTAGTCTGATTATCTAATCAGATGTAAATGACGAAATATAAACTTCTGTGAACTAGGCCAGGCGTGTTCTCGCTGGGGTATTCTGAGTCTTTGCAGATAGTTCCCTTACGTTAGAGATATCACTGTTTATTTTTAGGTATTTGTCCGCATTAAAAATCGCTATTATTTGTGAATATAAGGACTTTTGATAGGTACTGGTAATTGATCATTTAACCTTTATTGTCCTGTATACATTTTGAAAATTCGATATTATAAAAGCGATTTCTTGAAAGTTCAAGCAGAGATAATAGAAAACCTTAGCAAGATATGTATAATAACTTTGAATCTCTAAGGATCTATAATTTAAAAAACGTGTGTTTGCTCAAAGGTTTGGAATGAGGGAGAACGAATAAGCTGAATTAAATGAATTAATCAATGTATGAATTAACGAATGGCTTAATTTTGTAGCCTGGCCTTTAATTGTATTAGGCGCAACCATATCATTTTATATAAGCAGATAGCAAATACCTGACAGCGTCTCCCCTTGTTATTGACAGGCCGCAGTTAGAAATAATTACCGATTGGTCATGAAAGAGGCTTTAGACTGGTACTTTCTTGAGGAAACACAAGGAAATCGGTTTGCCAGCATTTCTGTTATTTACTGCTTATTGAGTTCTGAGAAGTTAAAAATTTAACTTACTCGTGCCACATAAAGATCATATAAACTGCTTGACATCATGTGAAACCATTCCATTCTCTTAAATTTTGGAAGAAAAAAATACCAACTGAAGGGGCAAGACCAAATACCATAATTAAAGGATCGACCAATAAGCACTGAGTGACAAGCGCAAGTATCTTATTAAATATTCGTTCTGATCGTTAGAATACTCTATATTGGTTCAGGATAACTAGGTGAAATAATATTTCGGTTTCGGCTTATGGATTTTTGGTATTTTTGTTTTCCTCATTACGATTTTAATTTTAAGTATCTTTGTTTTAATTTTGTAATCAGATTTTTTAATTTTTGTAACTAAAATTACATCACTTTAAATATTTTTGTATTTATTCTGCTGCAATTTTATGCACTTTAAACTGATAAAATGATTAGTCAAGAAATTCACAGTCATACTTCATGATGCCAAAAGCTTTTTTCTATGCCTCCTCATCGTCAGAAAACTGAACTGATTGATGTAAGTTTCTCAATTTAATGGCTTCTCACGTTGCAAAAATTTTATTTAAACTTATCTGAAATCAAACAAAATTTGAATAGCGAGCTGTATGGATTCAATGCTAGGGATACGACTTAACACGTTTTATTTAACGCCAAATTTTCTGCTCTCTCGAGATGTCTATCCCCGTGAAGGGATTAATAACAGAGTCTCAAGTGTCCTCTGCACTACCCGTCGTGTTCTAAGATCCTTTCAACAGTTTAAATTATTCCAAGAATAACATAGAGTCTCTCTGCTAATATTGATATACGCAAATCGCGTCAGTGGAACATGATCTAGCTCTAGCTCACCATCATAACCTCCTGCATCGAGGTATTACTTAAATCCATTTCAGTTTTTTTTCCTCTCGCTCCAAAAACTTCTTCCAAGTAGCTTGCTTGTTGCAACTGTCTTCCATCATTATCCTGTTGTTGTGAAGACTAGTATTGCTTAGAATCCTGCATGATAGCTGGGTGCCTAAAGTAGATACCTAGTCAGTGACATCTATGGATAAATACTGGTTAATCTGTAGTAACTAGTCATGCACCCAATTCCATTTTGACATTGGGTCATCTTTGTTTAAGCGTTAATTGAATGTACCCAATGGACCACGTGACTTCAAGCATTGTCAGATCAATAAAACAAAGCTCGCGAATGTCCCATATTCGCATGTTAAGCCACAGTAAAACTTTTAGGAAATGAGTTCTAGCTCAGAATATGAAAGTTCAACACCTCTTTTCACTGAACGAGTAAATAAAAATCAGTGTCCTCAAATCAATGATGACACACAAAATTTCTCCTCTACTGCGTTTTCTTCCAATTCAAACGCGAAAGAAACCAGTAATTCTCCGAATCGTCTAAAGAAGATGTTTCCTGAACGTCAGTCCCATAAGGTTCTTGCAGAGCAGAAAGTTAGTGAATGGCTGGTTAAAAATCGAATATATGGTAACATTCTCCCTAAAGATATGATGGATATTCCTGAAACTCTTTTGTTACCGGTGGATAGTGATTTAAACTCGAAAAATAGCTCTGCATCAATTACAAATACTCAGTAAAATTGGGCATAAACTACATTAAATGAAAACCTTTAGGTCATTTACCTATACAATCACAGGTCACTGATTTAATTTTGCAAATACTTCGAAAAATGCAAAGAAATGAAAGTTTGAAACAAATCTACTGAATTTATCAGCTGTTTGAATTCTGTAGCATTTCGGAATATGATTTAGTTCAGTTTAATTTTCTTTTATCATGCTTTTTATTTCTTTGAATAAACATAGTACAAATAACAAAACTGATGATAACATTTTCATGTGTTTGATTTGTAATTTAGATTGTAATGAATTCTAAATTCAAACCCCACATTTTATGCTTGGCATTAAAATTAAGTACAGAGGAACACCGGATCAGTGCTGAAATACAATGATAACTAATAAATTTTAAGGTTTCTCATTCTAAACTCTTGATAATTCCAAAAACGCAACCACTTATAACGCTTTTTTTAGTTTTAAGAGCTGAAGGTCACAAACATACGTAAAATGGTTCACTCAAAACAATTTTGATAGATTTTTGTTGTGTTTAGCCAATTTGATTTCCATATCTTTGTTTATATTGTGAGCAACCCCCCAAAGTTATAAAAACTGGAGAAATTCCATCATAACTTTGTGCAAATTGGGATTTCGCCTTATTCTGCTTTGTAAAAAAGTTGTCAACCACATTTTTTGCGAAAATGGAAGTGAGAGCTTATTAACTATTTATTACTACGCCTAGGCAAAGCACACCTACAAATTTTTATCGTGGAAAAGCATCTAAACTTAGGCAGACTGAAAGTGGTCCAATAGGGTTAGACAAGGAAATCCAACAGAAGAAAATTAATTTAGATTATCAAACATGTTATTCAAAACTTTATTCTTGGATTTATGTATAATCCACCGTTTTTTTATTGTCAAAATTCAAAATTTGCCTCTTGTTCCTTGAGTACATTTAGATTCGTCGAGTCCGCGCTTATTGGACCATTGACGCATTGACATTAGAATAGTCTAGATAATAGCGGGCGATAAGACCTATCACGGTTTTAGTATATCAGAGCTCACTAGAGTCGGCTTATGGTGATATTACGAAATGAATTATATTCCATATGTGAAAATGGGCAACTCATTGCCTCCAGAATTTAAATTAAGTAAAATTCTTGACATTTGGACTTCAGTGTGTACCCATATTTGACCTTCCCTTTTCTACGAGTTATCGCTTATTGGACCAGTTTTGATAGTTCGAGCATTCCAAGCCTATCCTACTTTGACAGGATATTATTATCTCAATTTTATCAATATGCGGATTAAATGTAAACAAATAAGAATTATTATTATTTTGACTTTTGAAATTGATACAAATTGAGTACTCTGCACTTCTAATTTGCAGAGGATGGGATTATTTATATAATTTTTCACTTTTTAAAGACGATTTTGCTGAAGCCTGTGGTACGAAGAAGGGATTAGGATTACCCTAATAATATACGCAACTTTCTTTTAATATAAAATGATTAGAAGGTTCGATTTCCTAATCAGATGCATTACCAATAAAACATCAAACACCCATTGAGAGACAGATCAAAAAACCTCGAACTTAGGACTTTTTTATGGTCTGTCATTAGACTATTATCGATTCTGATATTTAGATGTATTTCAAGATATTTTCTGATTATTCGTGGGTTTTTACAAATATTACTTTTATATCATTATTAGCTACTCAATCGCACTAGGTTTTTATATATTTGCAGAGAATATTATTAATCTAAATTAAATTGCAAGGCATATAAGTGTTAACACTTTTAAGCTCATCTTGAATAAACTCTTGTATGCTCAATTATGGAAAAATCTTCTTGAGAGTAACTTGGCCATCAGATTAAAATTATCTGAAGTGGCTGGCCAATCATTCCACTAAAAATAACTTTCCGATAAACTCTAGATTCCTCAAACTGGAATTCACTCAGGAAACAAGGATCAAACCCTGGAAGTTAATTATAGAAAATTTGATCATGAAGCAGCAGAAGCGTAAAAATATATACTGGTAAATCATATTCAAATTCTGTAAGACATTTTTAAAGCTGTAACTTTAATTTCTTCTTCTCGATACCATTTTCTAAGATTATATTAGACTACTTTATCGTTCACTGTGTTCAAATGGTTTCCAGTGATGGAAGGGTTTGAAAATTTTGCCTTGACGTAGGAAATAATTTTTAACTAATGCTTTCAGAGTTTTGCCACCTGATTTGAAACCACCGGCTAACACACGTATAACACTTAAGTTGTTATTTTTATAATCGTGAGTCTCCAGAGAACCTGCATGAATCACCATCACCATATGTAAGAACTTAGCTATGTGAGTGGTAAACCTCTTTGAATGATCGTCGAAACTTAAGAAATTGGAGAATTCAAATTAATCGGATTACCGCACACAAGACATCAGATCAAAATTTCACACCACTCTATTGTTTCTGCTTGTAAAAACATCATATGCGTATTTAGAACTTGAGTTAGCAATAGTAATAAGGGGATTAAATGTTGACTAGAATCCTTGAATTCAAGCTCAGAATTCAATATTAGAAACAAAATCACATTTTTGCTAACCAAAAATGCTTACTTTGTTCCAAAATCTGTATCGGATACAAAATGAATGGAGGTGTTCACAAGAAGCGTAAAGAATACATCCAGTAAGAAATTTTCCTTCAACTTTTGCATAAGTCCGTTGGCTTCCGCGATTTATTGATAATTAAAAGAGATGGGTACTCATTGAGGATATATTTATAATATTATTATTGTGTGCCATTTCCTATCCAAAAAATTGACATCTTAGGAAAGATCATTATTTGTTAAAATTATAATTATTGGACTGTTTTATTCTTACTTGAATTGAGTCGATTTTCAGTGATAAAAATTACCCAATTCACCGGAAATAAAATATGAGCTCTGTTCTGTCAAAACCCAACATTATCATCATATTATCTCCGTTGTTAGTAGAATTAATTCTGATACTCGCTACTCAATAACTTCAAATACGGTGGTTGTGGTTCCACTACCGAATCTTTTAAACTTGGTCTGTTCGGGTGTGCATTTTCATCTACAATTGAATAAATTTGGAATAGGTGGTAACATGGAAGATAAGGGAAGTGTAGATAAACATTGACATCTGGCACAATCTTCATACACTTGTTTTTTAGAGCCAATTCTCAACGTATTGCTTTCAAAAGTCTCAAAAATGATGCTTTAAGGACCATGAGACCGTAGTGAAATTAAATGAAACCTTGACTTTATTACCAAACTTACCTACTTCTCGTTATTTTTTTCAATTTATGCTATTCTTATGACACTATATCCCTTCCAAACAGTATCTTCAGTACAATCTTTTGTTTAAAAGGACTGATTTAATTAAAAAGTAGAGCTAGATAGATTTAATTTTTACCTACTGCAATGCTTGTCTGCATCGATCAACCACTGTATAGTTGAAAGTCTACAACTGACAGCTTAAAGTTGCTGTAATTAGAAAGTATGTCGCAGAATTCAATTAGTATTTCCTACTGTTACGTGGGATGTCTGCAGAATTAAGCCTTTAATAGTGATACCTGGGATAACTAAACTCCATCTCACGGCCACTTAATTATTAGCTCCTATTTACCAGGTATAGGAAGACGGAAAAGTAAGTTAATTCATCTTTTGAGACAAATCTAGTATGGCAGAGTGTTTTGGGAGTTTGTTAATTACAGATTAAGTTAACAAAGGGTATATTATTAAAAGGGGATAGACTGCAGATCGTCGGGGGCATTTGTTAAATAAAATGATCATCTTATATTGTCAAAACCAGTAGAACTCTTTGCATGGTTGCAAAGAGGTACAAGTCTGCAGCTTTGTCGCTTTTTCCCTCTAAACTCCAAACTCAGGTTCAGTCAAATAAAGTGCATTCCAATATTTTAATAAAAAAATAGTTGTAAGAGCTAAATGCTCTATCATTAAATACAATTCTAAAGAGAGTAAGAATAAAGGCACAGGATTCGTAACAACAGTACATTAATTAAACTTAGCAGAAATAGAAGGATTGAGAGGGTTTCAAAACCAGAAAGCAGGAGGAGTTATAGATAAAGGAGAGCTAACTGGAGAACCTGACTGCAGGAATTGACCGGAAGGAATTGGAGCGGAGAGAACCGAGCAGATGTGTAATAGAGAGGAGGAATCTTACAGTCGGTCAAGAGGGAGCTTACGCTTGGGCATATATTTTAAGAATTAACTGGACCGTCTATTACTCGCTTCCAAAACAGATGTTAGCTTTTCGTGCTCGAGGTCTATATTTTTCATATTAGTCAAGTTCTACAATTTTATACCCTCCGTACCTATGATAAGGATTCTTCACAGATCTGATCTAAAAAAACTTGATAAATTTTATCGAGCAATCGAAACCGTTTAAATATTATTTGGAGTAAGGCGCACTAATTTATTTAAAAAACAATTTTAATGACATTGAATGACTGTATTTGCAAGTTCCACGAACGCTAATGACGCGTACTTTCATTCAACATAAAGATCTTTTACGATTAAAATGACTTTCTGCTTAACCCCTTGAGATAATCCCCTTTAAGGGCTTTATAAGTCAAAGAAAATTGCTTTCAAATTTCAAGTGCAATTGAACTCATTGCTCAATTGAAAGAGGTGCGCCTTGTAAATACAAAACTTAAGTCACTACGCTGACCTGATGTAGATAGTATGTATATTTGATATGTTTAAGTTCACATAAATATACTATCCAATTCGTAATATCCTCATGAAATATCAATTATTCAACTATTAATCGTATTTTTATAATAGGGGAACTTGAGGAAGGTACGCAAAAAATGAGGTTCATTTGAAAACCTGGGGGCAGACCTCCATTATAGAAGTGATTGCATTGAGTTTTGCATTAAAGTTCTTAATATGTACTTTTTTACAATCTTTGCAACTAGTTTCCAAATTTCAAATTGTCTATTTAAATCTCTGGAAACTTTTAAAAATAACGGATCTTAAATCAAGCTATATAGATTACTGCATCTTGGAAATATTACATTAATCAGCTAACTGACAGTATTTATTTCTAACCTTAGTCAATTTTATTCAGACCGTGTGAATTTCAGGGTAGGAGAGTCGCATGAGCCTAGCGCAAGAAAGTAGTGCACTCATTTCGGCAAGTGGGTCACCTTAATTTCAAATTACTTATATAATGCTATTTATTATATAATATTAACAATTATATTTACTGACTCCAAATCTGCCTTTAAATTCTCCCAGACCTTATTTCGTTGGAGATTTGTCGGGAAATCCCTAATTCGTAAATCAGACTTTACGTCCGTCCTTTGATAAAAAGATCCATTAACCATATTATTTTCATTTAAAAACTTCGTTAATTTCCTTTTCTCCAAATAAGTAAATAACTATGCATCTGCTGGATAATCTTCGAAACCCCTTTAATAATATGAAAGTTTCTTTTCGGTATGACCTACTTTAAATAGTTCGTCGAGGGTTTCTTCATATCTCTCTTTCTACAATGCGTATCATGAAAAATACGGAAAATTCCAAGCTCATTTATTATAAATACTTTTTACTAACTTCGCCCAAGGCAAGAGAGCTTCAACACAGCAAAATTGGGATCAAAAATTTAGAACGTTAAGGCATAATCTACAAACCGAAGTACCAAGCCCAGTTAATCGGGCTGAAGGATTCTCTTTATGTATTTTCACTGTGAGAATGCTTCAATTTTTCTTCCGCGAAGCCGTAATGATGTCTTGATGTCCCTATGAATCAAACTCCTGTCTGTCACGTCGTTTCTTCTTTTTTTCTATAACCACCCTGTTTCATTTAAAAGTGCGCCCGCGCTCATGTTCTCTAACGAGTCCTTGCTCATATGACTCATTAACTGTCTTTGTATTACCACTCAAAGGCACCCATACGCAGACACACACTTATCTTTTATCGGCTCCTGCGCTTTCCTCTCATCTTCTCTCACACTCATCTCTCTTACTCACACGAATCCTCGTTGTGCATTATTTGATAAACTTTGACCTACGCAACTCTTTGTATCCTACTTTCTGGAACTGTTGCTTGCCATCGTTAATTGCTAGCTACCACGATCTGCCTCTGGTTCATACTTTCTACAATTTGGTAACTCCTGAATTGGTCACCTCGCTTCCTGTTGCTCCAACTCCACCACTGCACTTACAGAATTCATTTATGACCTTCAGATAATTAGAATATGCAAGCATAGAGTTCGAAGGGAATATAACAAAAATGAAAATTCAAAATGTAATTTTCTCGAAGGAAAATATTTAATTAAGTAATTTTCTCGCATTAATATAACATTGCCGCCTAAATAGATAGCCTCTGAAAATGCCAACAGTAAAATAGTTCAGTGGGGGAATAAACTTTAAATTGAAGGGAGTATTTAAAGCAGTTAAGATGTTAAGTCCTAAGTGTCCTTTCACAAGCATTGAGTTTTCCACTTTCTCACAAAAAGTATAATTTACTTTGTAATTTCCATTTGTCCCATAGCTAAATATTTACGATTTGACCCCCTAACTATCCGGAAGAATTAATGTTCGTGATTTTCAGGGTTTATTGAAGGGATAATTTAAATCAGTGGTTGGATTTGCCTATTGAAACTGAGGTCCTTCTACTGAGCTTAGACGCACTTTGTGAATAAGCACTCATTAACGCATCAATCGGAAGATATCAGTGCTTTAAATCAGTTGTAAGCTCCTAAAACACCGTTTAACTTAGAAGATATAACTATGAAGATATGGTTTGATTTATTTACTGCCACATTATCTATTAATGTTACTTATTTAAAAAAACAAAAAATTTTCTTTCTCATCTTTTTTACGTTAAAGCTGTAGTTTGAGAAATATCATATAAGATCATTTGCCTTCTCAGCCATCGGAAGAAAAAAACAAATTGGGGCGACCAGACCGATCAATAAGCACTGAACTTCGTAGACATGCATACGCTGCAATCCATGGGACGGATCGTAAAATTCGAATTTTGAAATGTAAACTTCTCATTCAGTCAATATTGTACCACTGAGCCCAGAAAATAAAAGAAAGTAGGACACTTTGATACCTTGACGTTATTCTCCCTATCTGTGTAACCTCCTCCCTCTTATCCTTTGTTTGACTTACTGTTATTTGATGCCACCACTTATAAAATATTTCAATTTACTGGTCACAAGGTTACTTTCAGTTTTTCTTTATTAAAAACATCCTATCACTGACTCTGAAAGCGGACTTCGTCATTTAGGCAAGAGCGAAACAACCCCTGAGTTGCTACAAGCCTCTCGCTAAAAAGTAGAAAGTAAAGAAAAGCATAGTTATGGCAAAGGCTAATTGTGTTTTTGACAAGAGAAGTTCACCGTGGACAAAGAACCCAAAAAAAGCCAAATCCAATTTCTCAATCCATAAAAATTCGGTGCAAGAATGGTTAAGCGATTTATCCATTTCCTGATTACAGCTGGAATTTGATTGAATGCATTCCAACGGAGGAATTTGACTAATTTGAGCAAAATATTACTGCTTCCGCGTCATATAAATATTGCATGACACATCAAACAACGGCACTTCAGTCAATGCGATTGCGTCAGTTGCAGAGTATTTTCTTGTTTTCGTTGAATGAGTGCGAAATATTCATCTGTGTGAGATCTTTTACCAGTTTTTTTTTCAAAAATCGATTTTTAGACATAAAAAGATAATTTAAATTGTCAATTTTCAAACAACTGAGACAAGATTATTGGGATTTTAATAAACAAATCAAAAAGCTTTGGATATCACTGGTGTGATTTCACTCAGGAACCTGAGGGTTAGATCTTGGAATTAGAAATGAGGCTGTGAACTACATCTATCAAGGAAACTGTGAACAATCCATATCAAACGAGTGGTTAAATGGACTCACTGGATGTACAGACTTGATTCTGGACTTTTATTTACC
>CAADRB010000032.1:1166642-1217026 GCA_900708905.1 Hymenolepis diminuta
GGGGGGGGGGCGGTATTTTCTAATACGTAGTGTTGTAGATGAATACTTTGCATTCAGTCCATTCAAGAAAAGTTTGTTCAAATCGGCTTCATCGTATTTAATCTTCTCCGCTTGTTCAGACTCAATATTATCGGTCTCTGCTCCCATACTTTTGTTAATTTCATTCAACTGTTTCCTATATTCTTCATCATAAATATCATAAGGAGGCCTTTCATCTAGTTTAATCGTTTCCTTCTTCTGCTGATTCTCGATGCTGCTTATCTCCTCTTCTATTGAAATTGGTGGCGGTGGTGGTGGTGGCATACCAAAAATACTTTCAATGAGTCTATCTTCTTTATTTATTATTTCAGGAGTTAATGCAAATGGTTTCCCTATCTTCTTCACCTCTGCCTGGAATGTTATATTTGGATGCTTTTAATGCCTTTTGTGATGACCTTTTCCATATCGGCGTATACTTTACAGTTTGAACTCCTTTTCGGCTTTTGGCTTCGGCTTCCTATGCTCTTCGCCTTCAGCTATCTTGATTTGCAACAGACGCATAGGTTCTGAAATGACGAAAAATGTGAAACAATTGCATTTAACTCTATCAGAGCTACCTAATAAAAAAACCAAAGAAGATAACAATAACTGGCAATGGCGCAAGTCTGTGAAGTCAGAGATCAAGAGTTAGACACCTATCCACTCAAACCCAATGAGTGGATCAGTTTTATCCTGCAGATTCTCATTCAATTGTAAAATTTTAGGAGGAACAGAATTAGTTAACTCAGTCTTTACCTTCTCTAATAATGTCGTATCTTCTCTTTGCAATAGCTCTGTGAGAGTTGATTTTGTGTCTGTCCCATCATACGAGACTTTTTCCTCTTTAGTTTCAAGTGAAAGTAATTTCTCAGCCAGGGGAGTTTGGTCCAAGTCATAATAAAGAATCCCATCGTCGTCTTCATCTGAAAGTTAAAAATCAACTAGGGCAGTTTCTTCCATTTTTCCACTGAATCCTCATCCTCTTCCGAAAATTCCAATAAATCTGAGCACACCACGAGTCTCACTCTTTTTGAATTCAGGAGCGTATGTTCAAAATAAGAAGAGTTCACTCTGTGAGATCCTAATGTTTAACCTTTAAAATTTGACTTCTGGATTCTGTGGTGGGGCGTGGATTTTTAAATAATTTAGTGAAAATTGGCACTTGCATCCTTAGTGATAATACAAATAAAATCAATATATAAAAACTATTGAGGCATTTAAAAGAACATGAAGAGTGTCAAACTAATTACTTCCCCTTTATTCCTGTTAGGAAATAGGCCTTTAACATTTTCTAACTTATAAGAAAAAATACGATTAGAGAACTATAAAGTGGCTCCAGTTTCGAATTTGATTTATTTTCTCTTGGACTCCATAGTCCAAATTCCACGAGCACCAGGGATGATAGGCCGGAAAAGAAGATTTACTCTTTCATATGTCTATCCACTTGGCAAAATCAAACGTTTCAGTTCTTCCCATAGGGTAAGGACTGATTTCACAGCCTCTGGCCCCCACCTACACAATTTTGGGCAATCGGCCAACTCTGAAAGGTCTGATTCTTTTAGAACCCTGTATGTGATATTAGTATTTGCATCTTTACAAAGAGAACAATAACGGTTTTTGCTTTTGAATGTCTTACGACACTTAAGGCATCTAAGTATATCAGCCTCGTTCGTCTTTCCACGCCAGTCTTTCCGACATTCATCGCAACAGTGTTTACTGAAGGAAGATGGAGAAATTTCGGAGCCGGTAGTTGTTGATAATTAAATACAAATTAAAGACTATTCAGTGAAATTTCACTTCTAGCCGTGAGAAAACGCGAGGCGTTTATAGATACTTTACCTCCACTAGTAAATAATATTTCAGAAGTAGGAACGCAAGAATATTTAATGTGTCATTGTGGAATTTAAAACTAGGGCAAATTGACACTAATCAACAATTTTCCAATTTAGTTGATTCAACGTTATTTTCATAATAACGGAGAGCATTTTTTATCTGATTTTATATGATAAAGTAGCTACCCAACTGGCTGGAAGGTATTATGGACGATTGGAGGGAGAAGAAACTTGGTAAAAGTGCTTCTTTGACTCCTGAAACCACCTCATTGAATACTCGGCAACCTAAAATGGTAAAAAATGAAGTCTCTAAGGTATAAAAATAGTATAAATCCTGGCAAAAATATGATTTAATCCTCCCTTCTAGGTTGAAGAAATTTCGTTTCACATACTTAACCGATTTGAACGAAGTGCTGCATAAAATTAGAAGTTATCGAGTTCGTAGACGTTTTAAACTATTATTGAAAACAAAGATTTGACTGGACTGTCATGGCTAATACGGCCAACAGTATCACTTTCCTCACCTGAAAACCCCATATTAGGGGTTGTATGAAGCTGCCAACTCTTTACGAATGTTTGCAGCACTACTGACCGAATCGCTGTCCCTCAGAGGCAACAATTAATAATGACTTTCAGTGCCCAATTTTCAGTTGTCTTGTCTTGTAAAATACCGGGATGGTTAATGGTAGCTTATCATAATGTCATCCCCAGAGTTAACATTAAACTCGATGCGATGCCGTCGAATATAAATTCATGCTCTCTAACCCGACCCGGATCCTACCCGCTCAGTACTGAAACCTTTCCCTTCCCTTTTAAATCTCAATACTTCCACCTACTCCTCCCTAATTTTCACTACCTTTGTAGCAAACACATTTGCCGAACTCAACTCTTGATCTTCTCATTGTGAGAAAGACTGTAGTATCCAGTTAGCCTTTAGGAGGATCATTGGTTTTGTGGAGAATTTCCAGTCCTAATTTGGTCGAGCACTTAAAGATTAGAGCTACTTATACATATACTATGTATGCAAAAAGTACATTGTAAACCATCTTTATTAATGAACAGATACTGTTACTGTTATCAGAAATAACTCGTCAGATGGCAATAAGTTAGAAATACTGATGCAACAGTAAATTGTCGCAAATCTATACTATCAAATTTCTTGATATTCGGGAGTAAAAAGGCTACTGAAGAACAGTCTGATGGATCAAACTCAGCAGGAAGAGTGGTAAAAATAGTATCTTAGTCAACAAAAACATAGTGTTTTCTTTTTCATTTTTATGACGATTATGTAAATAAATAAAAAGTACATAATATTACCTTATATCTACCAACGGAGCAAATGTTAGTAATAAGTGTATTAGAGGTATTTGCGATGGAGGCAAATGCGAGGAGTACATACTCAATGCCTCCATCGAAATCTTAAGAAAAGTGTAACGTATAATCATATATATCTTCCAAATTTAAGCCCGATATCACTCCACCACAATCATAAACGTGTCTACCGGGACCTAGAGATGCCGACTCGTTTAGATTTCTCGCCTTTTCTGCAAATTCAACTCAGCGAAGTCCTACTTGAGCGCATTCACTACAGGGTAAAAGATTGTGATACCTATTGTGGCAGTGAGAGCAGTATGCTGACTGTGAACGATACAGTACAGAGGCGTTGGGTTTTTCCGATAACAAAATTTCTCCTAAAAGCATCGCAGGTTAATTGCACAATGTTTGCATGCCATACCGACGAATACATCACGGGTTACTTCTACTTTCCAGGTGAGTCCGATTCTCTTCTTCTCAAACACAGTAATTCATCTTTTACCGATCTTAATCAGCATTCATTTCCTTCCTTTGACTGTCTTTCGACGGATTCAGCCTCCTTTAGACTCTCTGGAGTCTTGAGGCTAAAGAACTTCTAGTTAATAGTTGTGTCCATTTCAGTCTGTTAACTTTGAATGTAGAAATCTGTAATAATCCGTCAATTGTCCCATTGAATTTTTGCTTTGAATTAGTAGACAATTTGACTTAGAGTTATCTATCAAATCATTTAACCAGAATACAAGTAAACGTTCCTTAAAACTGAAGATAAGTTACGAAGTTCAATACATTTAAGCAGGTTTAACCTTATATCCTCCAAGGATATCTTTTATTATACTTATTATTATATAAATAGTATGATCCGTACCAGGATTTGACTCCTCCATCACCTTAAGGAGGTAAGGTACGAGATCGAAACAAATTTCAAAGCACCGAACTCATCCATCCACTTTTTTTATCGCTTTTATTGGATACTAATGATTTAATGTTGTCAAAGCATTGTCTTTCTAAGGACTTTGGTGCCTAAGTATAGTAAATGTAGGTCTTTTCTTGAGTTTAACTTCTATTGGAACGAAACTCAATTGGAAAAAAATAATAGGCGAGGATACATGACTTTAATGAAAACAAATATAAGTTATAGTATTTTTAAATATTTGCAATGGAAAATTCTGAAAAATTAATAGTGAAAAATTATATAAAATTTTAGAGAAATGCAAACGAAATAAATTATTGTGTCTTATAAGGGGATATTGTTGGAAACAGCATTGCACTTACTTTTCCATTCTCCACTTTATTGCTGGGATCATGCAAAGTGAGACTTGATCAACATATTTTGGACTTATTTCATTAATAAATCTATGATCATTTAAATTCAAATGACGTAATTTTCTTCTCATTAGCGAAATGCAACATTAACTGATTAAGAGCACCTTATTCTGAACACAAATATAAGATCAAATGATTCAATCTGGCCAAAGAGATCTCTCGCGTGCTAGAAAATTCAGAAAAATGTGGCGTATTGGAAAGTTGTACTCTTATTATACCGTCAAATTAGAACTGATCTGTGAAATTCGTAGCATGAAATTGCAAGTGATTACAAACTTTTGTCCAACGAAAACCGAAATCCAGTAACATTCTTCTCCTGATCATCTTAAAAGCTAATCCCCCAACTGGAATATATTTCCTTAGTGTTCTTAGTATGATTAGAACAAAGGGTTTCGAATTCCCTTGAATTTTGAATAATGAACCATTCATAATATATTATTGACAAGGTACAAAGAGAACAATACTATGAAAGATGTCTTAAGAGAAAATTTTCAAGTATTTATAATTTGGATGAAAATAAGTTAATAAATAATTTTAGCCTGTAGCGGACACTACACAAATAAGCCACCTGACTAAGGTTTAATACTCTTCTTAGAAGTTCAGTTAATCTCTACCAGAATCGTTCAGTATAATTGCCTCCAAAATTAGCTAGGCTACGTCCAAAGAAGCGAGAGCGTAGGAGACATCATGTGGGGAGTTTACTGCAAAAGACTTAGTAACTGAGTACAATTAATGCTATACTATGCGAATGTTGGCCGCTGATTGGCCGGTGGACCTCTACACGCAAATCCGCTATTTGTTCGATATGCAACCGGTAGCATGTCGCACTTTCCAGAATGCACTAGCACACGAAATCCCTTTGGTCAGCCTTTGCAGGGTTGTAGACTCTACAAGCTGGAGGAAATGTTCTATAAGCTCCTACATACTCAAATCGAAATTACGAAAGCTGCGCGACTACGCACAATAAATTAAAATATCACTATATTCATTATGAACATTGTACCTGACTTAATAATTAGTTAACGTCAGAGCTAGTTAATTAAAAAAATAAAGAATGCTGTCATATAAATTTTATTAAAATGTGAAATTTTTTCAGATATTGCAAGTGTACGTTTTCTTGTTTAACGAAATAAATTAAAAAAGGATGAGCAAGATAGTTAATCTCAAAAACAAAATTAAGAATCGCAAAATAATATCTAGTACAATTTAGTATTTAGTCAAAACTTTCGATTTAGATTTTGTTATTTTCTTGTGAATCACTAGAATGGAGAAGGGGTGATGACAATTTTGCCGTTTTCGGATTTAATTATAGCCCAGTTCCTATTTTAACGCTTATACCTTAACCCCTCTGGTCGATAAGCCAATATTCTGTAATTCGTCTGTAAAATTGACTATTTCACTCGATTATTGGCCTCAGTATAGTGACCACAAATTTAACGAATATCGAAATTTTTACTAGACTGTTGCTTTAATATGAGGAGATACCAACGTCTTAAAAGCCAATCATATACTATAGTATAAAAATAAAGCTTTCCTACAGTTCCAATTTAGTGATAATAAAAAGGTGTGTAATGATATTCTAATTTTTATTAGTTCAATAAAAGTTGATAGCTATTACGAGGAATTAAGAGTAGTATTCAGAATGGCGATGTCCCAAGCACATCGATTATTTGAGGCACTTAGAAATTGTTCTGATAATTTTGCTGAATTTGACACACTTGATGAAGTGTCCATTCAGCTGCCGCTGCCATGCAATTAGGATAAATGCGTTCCATAAATCTGGCCGTTGTCAGTATTTATCATCAATGTTAAATAATGTCCACGGTGTGACCTAATGATTACTACAAGTGATGGAGGTTACATATTTCGCGAGTATCAATTGTGTGGCATTGTCATGATACAGTGACATTTAGTTGTGCCTTGATAAAAATTTTAAAGTGCCCAAACATTGTGGTGTTATGAGTTCAAATAATTTCAGCAAAAATTTGAATTCCGAAGGAATTGATCATAGTATTCATATTATAATTTGGTATTCATTCTTGCATATTGGTTCCACCTTGTTTGATAAATCAACTTTTATTTCAAATTAAAAAGATCTTTTGTAAAATAATTTGAAGATTTTATTTTGGCGTATAAATTCGAAGATAATTTTTAAAAATTTTGTTTTAATTCCTTATTTCTTAATATGCAAATGGCATTGTCAACACTAAGTTCTGGTGATTATTTAAAATTAGTGGAATTGGTGATTGTTGGAAAATTATTAATACCTTACTAATTAAAAATATGAATACTGAAAAAGGAATAAGCTGTATTGTTAAACAGGTCATCAATGATATCATCGAAGAATATCGTTGCGAATTAGAAAATGAGCAAAAACCGTTGATTAACTTTTTGGTTTGATAAAATTTTAACATATATGTCAAGGTCAAAGCAATAGCAATAAATAAATTCTATAAAAGAGACACAATTTCAGCAGAGGATATACAAATTCTGAAACAAGTATATATCTGGAATTTTTTATTTGGTAGGCCTGCATAGATAAATTGACAGAATCGAATTCTCTTTCACTGAGTACCATAAAGATGCAGATATATTTCAATACTAACTTCTTCCCCCGAGGTAACCAACTAGAATTGTTTTTATTTTAAATTTTTTATGACTCAGTAATAATTTATTTGTTTTCAGCTTTATTTCTTGAAGAGTACAAGAATATTATGCGAACAAGATTCAACCCATTGTTAACGAAAATTTGCACAAAAGTCAGTGATATAACTGATAATTATAAAAGTCTCTACCGTCTAATAATTTGTGGGGTCACAATTCATTCCGGATTTGGCCCTTTTAAGAGTCTACCTGAAGTACAAGAGGTTACATGTATGACAATTTAAACGCACGGTCAAAAATGTTTATACTTTCATTTAATAAATACTAACATTTCGTTACAATTTTTCTAGCTATTGTGCAGACGTACTTAACCTTTGATGACATGCAAGAGTTCTGTTCCTTGGAGCCTGATGTTCGAAAGGAGAAATTTTTCCAACTTGCTGATCTTGTATTAGGAACTCGAGTCTATAATTTCAGCCTTGGTTTTGGTGCCGTAGGCTTCGATAACTGTTCGCTGCTTAAATATAATCTATCATATACATCTATATATGAATAAGCTAATATAAAGTTCAATTATTTCCTTAGTGCCTGAATTAACAGAACAAGTCTTAACTGCAGCTGTATTAACAATAGACAAGCATCTGAAGGAAATGCAGAGTTACGTTGATTTATCTACAAGTATGTTTAAGAAAATTTTTATCAAAATTTCATTATGAAATTTTTACCTCAAAACCTGTTTTATATCAATTGATTTTGAGGATTTATTGTATGTTTAATCTTTTATCATGAAATCAACTTATTTCACCTTCACAGACCTACGTATCATACACATTTGTCAATCCTCATTATTTTTTGAATAATTTCATAAAAATACTCATTTAATAGTACTAATTGCCCAGTTTTTCTCAAAGATCTCTATCTTAAATTCCTCGCAAGTGATGACAACAGTGAGTCTCAACCAATCAATCAGGCCGAACAGCTTGGTCTATCACCGAACCTATTGAAAGATACAGTGATTAACATAAGACAGCTAATTTTATATTTCTGCCAAATGCGAACTGAACTTGTTGAAATAGTGGATGATCATCGACGGAACAAAAAACATTTAGTTGAAATTCTTGGAGAGGTATTCGGCTGCCTCAGATCTGGAAATAATCCGTCGAGTGAAGATCTACAGGTAGTAAACTTCTGCAATTTATCCCTATAAAATTGACTTCATATATTTAAATATATTAATGCTCTTACCTATATATAGAAACAAATCTTCGAACTGGCCAAAATTTGGACTAGATTCAAGGAAAATATGGCATACATAGCAGTGATCACGAATGTTTTGAATGGCCTAAAAGAGTTTAGTTTTCAACCAATTGCCCAGCTAAATGAATCTGGAATTCTTAAAAGTTTTCTTAGGACGGATAGTTCATATGATGATAAATGTGAGGTAAGACAATAGATCTAACTCTGGTTTTATCTCTCTTGAAAACTCCACATTTTTTTACTTTAGTTTTACAAATCTCTGATTTTGATTATGTAGTCATTACCGCCCTTTATTTATGAAACTGATATACGCTATAATATCCATTCAAGCAAATGCACAACTGTTAATTTTATTACTGAAGAGGGAATAGAGGGGTTTTCCATGGAGTTTGAGACCAGTTCACAACCCAGATCAAGCTGAGGAATATTCGTTGTCATTTTTTCGATACATCCGGAAATTTGGTTAGCTCATTAGTCTTTAAAATTCAGTACCTTGAAATTTCAGTACATTTCAGTATTTATAGTAACAGTATCGTCATAGCCTTATAATCCCCCCTCAATTACCAAAAAATAGTGATAACACTTGATTAAGCAAACCTCCTCTAAGTCCTCCAGATTATGCCCACCAACGACCGCAATTTTAGTGTGTTCTAATAATTGTGTAAACTTGTACTTAATTAATAATAAAATTAATAAACATGTAAAGGTGTCATTTCAAGTTCTTTTATGGATAAAAGCATTCCATTTTATCATAAACCTTCTAGCAAAAGTTTTACATCATAACTTCGAATAGTGGATCAGCCTGGAATCTTTTATGGGGTTCCCAGAAACCTTCCGAAGAAAGATATTGTTGATTGCTGGATTGCATTTCCGGAATCCCATTATTTTCAAGCGGCAGGAGGTCAAAAAAATGCAAGGTGACATCTAGAATACTCGTTTTCGGTTTGCGTGACTTTGCTGCATATCGGGGACGGAGATTGTTTCGACGATCCACCAAGGTTTGGTAATCAACATCCACTTCATGTAGCACACTATCTAGGCGTGCTTTGATAGTACCTTCCGCTCATATGCCATTTGGCCGATGAAGGTGAACTAGGGAAGGTTGAATCCTTTGGAACTAGAGTATCATGAATTGTCCTAGATTTATGTCCCATATGAGTTTCGGCAGTCATTTAACGCTGAATGTGGTGTTGTTCGATATATTAAAAGGGACGCGTCGATAATCTCACCTTTCCACATGACTTCTGAGGTGTCCACTTCAGGATTTCATCGAATCGCTCTACTTGACCACTTGATTGAGGATGATATAGTGGAGAGTAGACGTGATAATATTATGACTCCGGCAAAAACCTTGAGAGGGAGTCGAAGAGAACTTGATGCCGTTATCGGTTATAATGGTCTCTGGTAGACCATGAGTTGAAAATATATGGCGAGACTGCTAATCAGCATGGCATTTGTGGTGCACTTTGATGGAATAACTTCGGGCCACTCTGAGTGCGAATCTACCACGACATGATAGGAGAGACCATGGACAACAGATTTTATCCGGCTAACACTCGGATGACCGCTATGAACTGTTGTAATACGGCTCGCTTGAATGCTGAAGGAATGACTACATGGTCCGCAAATATTAAGCATGAATTAACCACAGACAGATTACTACACCGTCTATATTACAGTAGGATATCACCCCCGTTTGATTTTGGCCTTTTCATTTTGTATATCGGAGGTTTGCATATAACATCAAATGTTAGATATTATGTGTTGTCTTCCATAGTCAGACCTGCAATGACGGTTTCCTGCTCAGGAAAGTTCACCTTGCCTGAATTCTGCTGTATTCCGATATCGAAATCATAATCAATTAGGGTGGTCGACCAACACTGACCTCAACTTGCAGTGTAAACAATAATATGTAGAGCCTAATTTGAATAAGAAACCGGTTTTAAAACGTCTCTTTGTTCCGGACGCTTAAGTTCTTCATTCGCCATAGCCAAAGCTGCTATTTGAACTGGCTCCTCTGGATGCAAGACCGGCTGAACATTTGACATCAGTTTTAATGCCGTCTTAGTAATAATTAAATAGACCAGGACGTTCTTGAAATACCTTGAGAAAACCCTGGACCATCATCTCTGCTATGAATCAAGTGGTGAATGCAGTACCACCACTATGCATTTCCAGAATTAGTCTTTATTCACATTCTCTATGGGAATATTTCGATTTTTCGCCCCCCAGTGACGTTGTTATGCCCCTGCCTGCTGTGTGAACGCGTTTATCGATTCCCTCCTTTCTATAACTGTCTCTTTTCCCTTAAAGTATACCTGCACTCATGTTCTCATGCTCATCCTGTTTTTGGCACCATAGAAAATGTTAGATAATTTAATCATTGCTCCTCGGCAGTTGTAATATCCTTATATCCTCTCAAATAGCTTCAATTCTCCGAAGTGAATAATAACATTTTAGTGTATTTTAACTATAATGTAAAATTGCAACTTAATGATAATTAAATTAATAAACATGTAAAAGTATTGTCTTATTTTCTCTTTGGATAAAAATATTCCATTTTATTCAACAAGTATAAACCGGTGGCTCAATTGTCAACGTGCACATCTGACAGATCGAATGTTGCGTAATTAGTAGCCACGGTGCACATCCAGTGGTGTGGTTGAACAACCGCCCCGGTTAATTATGGTCAATAGGAGAGGTAGCAGAATTCCAATTTCTCGGAAAGACTCTAGGATACTTTCTCTTTCCCAAGTCAAGTGTTAATAACTCCAGTTCTGGTCAGTTAGAGAGAAGATAGGAAGTCAGTTTCTCTTAGGAGCAGCTCCAGGATACCTGCCTTCTTTTCAGATCAAGTGCTGTAAACACTTCTCCTAATAGGCCTGGTAAAAATATGGAACATAATGATTTAATTGACCCTACCATTAATAAAATATGAAGCATTCATCCTGATAAAAGAAATCATTTTTGATCGTTTTCAAATATAAAATCTTTAACGTAGCAATCTATGTACTTGTCTGTCAAGTCAGTGATATGCAGCAGCTA
Source organism: Hymenolepis diminuta (assembly GCA_900708905.1). Classification (NCBI taxonomy): domain Eukaryota; kingdom Metazoa; phylum Platyhelminthes; class Cestoda; order Cyclophyllidea; family Hymenolepididae; genus Hymenolepis; species Hymenolepis diminuta. The sequence continues at coordinate 1,178,036 of CAADRB010000032.1, forward strand.
GACCATAGCTTAACAAAGTAGACTGCCTTTTCCAAAATGAAAAGGCCAACAGTTGTAATATATCTAGAACCAACAGCGAGAAAAAGAAGGGGGGAGAGAAACTTAGAGCACTAAGGGAAACTAGAGGGGTTGGTGTGGATACACTGGACGGATGCGTAAATACGAAAATGTTTATATGTCAGTTGGCACAAACGAGGAACGTTTAAATTCAAGCGCAAAAGCAAAAAGCATGATTTAAACACATCAGTGTGTGGATGGAAGTGATTTGAGATTAGAAAGCGCCGGCTAACACATCGTTAAGTCTATGTGGACAGCCAGCTTGCGTAAATGTTTGAGCTATCAAGATCCAAATGTACTTTCAAAGAGAATGGGGGGTCGAGAACAACTTTAGGGAAGAAAATAGGCATTATTTGTCAGATACTTATCGACACGAATTCTAAAGGCAGAGTGACCGAGGGCGCTGGTTAAATTGTTTAAGAGAGAGGTGACAGAATGTGTGTTTCTATCTGCGTTCTGTATCTTTGATGAAGATACAATTTAATAAAATGCTTCTCTTGAATAAAACACGCGATTATGATACCTAACGCTAATGAACTAAAAAAAATGCAGTGAGATCTTTTCTAAATCATGAGGAAAATTTTTAAGGTATCTTAAAGTGTGCTAACCAAATTTTTAAGGAATCGATAATTTCAAATAAAATTTAAATGATTCGTTTAGATCAGTAAATAAAATGCATCTGGACATCTGAAACTAATCGTTAATTTACTTTTCTCTCAATAATTTTTTATCATTAATTTTATCCAACAGGCGGTTACAACTCGCATAATTCCCAGGGAAGAAAACAGGTCCAAATGGGTTTTTCCAACATCCAATTCTAAAACACAAATTGACCTTAATGTATGTTTTAAATTACCAGAAATAACATTATAATAATATGTCACTACCCAATGAAATATTCTGAGTCATAAGATTATGATATTGGATGATTGAATGACATACTGCTTAATTTTCATATGTAGGGGTTTTGTGCTTGGTCTCTTGTTCGTTTACAAGGTCTGCCTCTTCCTTGTTCTCCTAAAGTAGGAGTGTTCATACAAAATGGGATAAAATACGGATTTTCATCAGTCACAGCCGCAATGGAGTTTGATTTAGCACCAGATAAGTACGTTCTATCTATTGAATAAAACATGCAAGTCAACCTACACATCTACTACGGCTATTATTATCCTGAATTAATAGTTTTATCGATGCAATAAATGAAGTGGTTCGACAAAGTCCCGAGCTCATTATGCTTTTGAAAATGTCGATCCCGTTTGAGGACAGTGATCCGTTACATTCCGTAAGCAGTTGGTTTGCATGTATCATGTCGAATTTGTTAATAAACAAGTTTTCTATTTGTATGCGAAGTATGATATCTGCTTCAACTTAAATCATTAGTACTTTCATTTCATTTTCATAAAGAAAGAGACGAAGCAGACTGACTCATTGGGGATTGCCGATCAAGAAATTCAGACGGAAGTACATCCAGTTGCAACATATATCGATTCCAACTATACTTGGAACGAGTGGGAACTAAGAAGAAGAGCTTTGCAATTGGTTTGTCATTTACTAAGTTCATATGCCATCCTCCTTCTAACTATGTATATTTATTTTATTACTATTAATTCTGATATAAGTGAAATTATAAATATTAAAAGGTTCTAATTTTGATAGGACAGCACATTTTTACCTCTCAGGAGTTATTATATATTCATAATAAAGAATGACATGATTTTATGAGATCTTCTAGCCAATTACTCATCACGTAATTCTTGTAATAAAACTCTTCCGATTAAAGGAGTCTCTAGCGCCTAAAACAGAATATAAGCCCTTGACCAATCCCGTTAATCTTCTAAGAAGTCCAAGTAGCTTCGGATAAGTAAGGTAAGCCTTTAACAGAGTTCCCTAATGTAAATGATCCCAAAGACTTAATCTAGGCCACTCCCAGAAGGTAAAAACTGGTGATCGACCATTGGTTGGTTGAGACACCTGAACGTGCATCTGTTAGTGGTAGGCAAAAAGAGAGGTCGATGCGTGTGATTGGTTGTCCGACTTAAACTTCATAAGTCTATCCGCAAGCGGGTTGTCTCATCAATTTGTGATTCGGAAGTGAATCAATTAAATAATGTTTCTTTAAATTCAGGCTTACATTCGTAAATGCGTGACTCATAGCATGCAAACCGAGTTAAGCAACTTTCGACGAGAAAATGTAACACAGGTCTACCTTCCAAAGTAAGCAAGGAAATTTATTATTTTTTTCTAAATCGGATTTATAAAAACTGTACAAATGGAAATATAATTTCAATTTTATTCAATAGAGAGAACAGTTCTCAAACAAAACGTGAAGATTACAGTCAAGTCCCGAAGCCGAGCGTTTTCATTCAGGGACTACGCGGTGGTCTGCCGATTGATAAAGCTAAGGGAGCTAGTGAAGTACTCAGTGGATCGCCTTATTCGAACTGGTGCAAAACTATCCGCTCCACCGATGCGACCAAAGTTGATCTTACTCTTCCTATTGAAGATCACTTCTGTGGGGAAATCAATGGACGAAGATTATGATTCAGGCCCAAATATCTAAGGACACGTAAATGGTCATCGATAAGAGTCATATTGTCATTAATTTTTAACAATAAACATAAATGGCAATACTCTATCAGTTATAAATCAGACAACAAAAATTTAGGCCCTTCAAGGTTGAGAAATTTATATTTATTAACGAATAAAATAATAACTGTTAAGCACAATCATAAACAATCAATAAAACTTTTACAAAACCATGATTAGCCTAAAACTAGAGGATTTATAATTGCGAAATCATAAGGCATTGTAAAATAAGCGTAGTATCAATCATTCTCTCATGTATTCAAATGATTTTAAAACAGCCCTTTTGGGATGATGAAAAATTACGTTTTGAAAACGTTTAACCTAAAGAAATAGCTTTTAATGTATTCTTCCGAATAAGATACATTTATTGTACAATCCCATTTGATCTAGTGTGATTTTATATCTATTCCTGATATGGCTGTCCTCCTGAATAGATGATATATTTACCTGCCTTAAAAGACGAAATTGTTAAACACCATCGTCAATTTAAGAGTTTTCATTATTTTAAAGTATGTCGAATAGGTAAGCAACAAGGTTGTTGCACATCTTAAATAAAAAAATAGACTTACTTAATATTTTGATAGAAACCAGTGAACGGCATTCATTATTAGAGCTAATAGGGGCCACTTAAATAACTCATTCGACATAAATTGATTATTATTTTTCCCATTTAAGCCAGTATTGTCGAAATTAGGGAACTCATCCCAAGTATGCATTACGTATTTGTTTTAAAACACACCTTTTGTATATTTTATTGTAGTACAAAGCATTACGAATTTGAAAAATGGAGGATGGCCAGCAAGGATGAGCATCAGTTTACACGTAATGAACTATTGTTGGTTTAGCAGAATGTAGGGGTTAACAAGTTGCAGTTCCCAAAAGTGTAGAACACAAAGAGATGCGTAGGTCAAAGCATATTGAATAAACCTGTTATGATCTGCTCTCCTCTGTAGAGTACCGTAACCGACTCCTAGATTCCCTAAGACAATGCACTAGTTACAAACACGACCAGACAACACCACAAAACAAGACGACCCAAACCGCTATGTTAACACAAGACGCATGTTTTCATATCGATAGGTCGATTTATATTATCCGCCACTTACAACCGTAATGTAAATAAATTCGGTCGAATAGAAGGGAATTAAAAAGGTGGAAGATAAAGAATTTTGGGTATAAAATTATTTTGGAGAAAATATTCTTTTCGTATATGTAAAAAACCACGATGAGCATTCGCAAGAGTGGGAGAGAGATGAGATAGAGGGTAGTGTAGGAGCAGATAAGTTACAAGAATGTTTCTGCGTGTCTGCATGTGAATAGAATTACAAAGACGGTTTATGTGAGTCACTTAGGCAAGAAAGCGCATGAAGGTGTGGATGCATATTTACTTTAAATGAAATGCTATAGTCAGCAGACGTCTATCAACATCTGGCAATTAGGAGTGACTGACTGACGATAAGATCTCCACTAAAGTGTCCACAGGTGGTCGCGCTGTGTGTTTGTGTGCTTGGACATAGATACCTAAACAGATGTCGATCGTTATGCCGAGACACAGACAACGAGATATGACTGGCATAGAAATGTTTTGTATATAAACCTAATTTACTAATTAATAAACTGGGGTGGTCTGCCTGCCACCGAACTGGTCTGACGACATGAGCAGATTGACTTATTCCGTCTATTCGATCGATGTGGCCCCAAAAGGGCCATAAAGTTGTTATATATAGAACAAAGGAGAACTATGAACTGGTCTAGGCAGTACCCCGAATTTAAAGTATACATTCGTACGGTTTCGTACTTACCCTGTAAGGCCCGAGTAGGTTTGGGATGTCTGAACGAGGAAACATTCGGTTGCTTGTGAGGGGGCTAGGATTGGTTTCCTGGGGTCGCGACGTACGCGTTTGCGACCTTGATCAGTTTTACAATGCCCGCATTCTCCAGGGGTGCCAGGTAGGTTTGGAGGGACGGAGGATAAACGCCCGATATGAATCGGAGGGAGACCTGGTCTTCCGGGGAGAATCTGTTCCCCGTGCTCCCCGCCAGAATTGATTACAATGCCATGGCGAATTGAACAAAGGATTCCCCGGGCATCTGTCTGCGTCGGAAGAGGTCCAACGCCGACTTCGGCTTCTTCGTAACTCTCATTAGGTTGAGCAAAGTCGATTTAACGGAGTCGTAGTCAGAAATCTCCGTAATGCCCCTCAGCTGCAGCCGGAGCCGGGTATCCTTCGGGAGGACGGTTATCAGAGCCGACGTTTTATATGCCTCGGAGAGTTGGGAGAGGAACGCGTCTGTGGACTTGAACCACCGGCTAAATGGTGTTGAAGGATCATACGGTGTGGGTCTAGGCATGAAGGAGGCCGGGAGTGGATACGAGTAGTGTGGGTAATAGGGGATGGGTTGGTATGGATTTGCATGGGGCGTGTTGGGGTTCAGGCTGTCTTGGGGCGATGCATGAGTGAAATCTGGTGATTTCTGCACGCCCAGGGAGTCTTGCACGGCTGACTTAGTAACCATATTAGGAGGCTCGAAGGAGTCCATTGTCTTTCTTTGTCGCTGCCACCAGTGTAGGACCCGTCGAGCTCGGAGAGAAGAGTTAAGATCAGAGAAGGGACTTGTTTATTACAAATAAAGAGGGATCGTAGAGAGAGGAAAGTAGGTTACTCGAGTTCAATACAGAGACAAGGCTTGGAACACACGCACACACAGATATAGAGATGGAGGCCGCATAAGGAGAAAGTGCTTGTCACCACGCCGGCACGCCGTACTTTAGCCTGTTTAGGCATCCAGGCTTTTCTGCTCTTCTTTGCAGGCAGGCGTCTCGCTGGTTGGCTCTTCCTCAGTGGTCTTCATTGGCTCTGTCCGTGGAGCAGCTAGCGACTGATAACATGCAAAAAGAAAGAGATATGATTGGTTAGCTTGTCTTTGGTTTCGGTTTCGCCGCCTTGTATCTTACACTGCGCTTGTTTGCAAGTTTGTATGCCGTATTTTATTATTTTAGATAATTATTTTTTAGTATTAACATTATTGTATATATATAAAGAAAAATTTGTCTAATTCATCACCTTGTTAATGGAGTTATCTTGTTTTCTTCCAGAATATGAACCGAGTTTCGTGTATTTTACAGACAGATGCCAGTAGATGCTTCCTGAAGAAATTCAGCAGAGGTTTTGCCGTGAAAAAGAAGCCTAATTATGAGGATCAGCCTGAAAAACTTCGTAAACCAGTGCTAGTAAAGACGCTGAGGGGATTTCAATTTGCTGACGGTGACCAAGTTTACAAAGGCGATATCCTGGTTCGGCAGGTTGGTTATCTATGGTTCGAAATTGCATACTTTATTCATTTACAAGCCTACATAAGTTTACTCCGGCTTTAGATGGGAATGGAGTTTTATCCTGGGGAAAATGTTCAACTAAATCGCGAAACGTGGGATCTCGTGGCCATGCGTGATGGTCGATTTACAATTACAACTGAAACGCTATCACCTTATCCTGATAGTCCTCTCTATTCTGTTGTCAATGAAGAAGGAAGAGTCATACAACGGCCTTTCGTTCATGTTATTGCTCCTCCAATTAGACCATTTTTCAAGTTGAAGCGTTCACTCTAATATCTCCACTAGCTGTAAATAGATTTATAATTTGTGTAAATTATCTTTTTGCTTTAAATAGCATGATTTTTTGTCATATGACTTCCTTTTGGGTCACATATGTAATATTTTTGTACACTTGTACTAGTAGTATACAAATAAAGCATAGGGTATTTGAAACGGAATTTCACATAATCTAATTTTCCTATGGACCTTGGATATCCAAAAAATTCCTGATTCTTTCTTTGCTTTCTTGTATTTTGCAGTTTTTCTTCGGAATTGGGTTGTACATTGCCAATAAGGGATCCTTTGGATTTCCTGTATCCTCCTTGATGATCAGTAAAAATGGGTTTGTTAATCACTGCAAAGCAAGAGAAATAAAAATAAAGGGGATTCTAACGCTGAACAATGAAACGATTTTCCAATCGATGTGTGTTCAATGTGTTTGCACGGGCGGTTGGACCAGATTATTTGATGTTGGTTGAATGGATGCTTATTTCTCTTGCCATTTTTTAGTTGGTACCTCTCTCGTTGGCCTACCAGTGTTGGTTGGTTAAAATCACTTGAGCCCACTTAACCGAACGTCATCACCAGTAGTTCATCACATCACCACGATGAGATCAGAGAGGATGGCTGTGGATAGGCCATCGATACCGGAATCAGTCAGTACGCAGTGTACTTACTAACCCGGCCCAACGTAACAGTTAACTTCGGTGATTTTATTGTGTGAATCGACGGTGCTTTCTACATCGGTAATATCCAGACAATATAGTAGCTGACCGACCCGTTGGAAGCGAGTTTAACCCAATGATCTACTCTATATAGACCCTGGATGACCAGGAAAAGAAACGGGTGTTTAGTATAACATAGAAATTGGTACTCTTACCTTCCGTTATTCCTGCCCCCATTTCCTCGTTACTGCCATTATCTGTCTCTGTCTGCACCTCAGATGTGCCACTACTAGCACCACCATTACGATTCATAAGTACACGCATCAAATGCTGCTCACAAAGCTCGGGCCCTAATCTCTGGCGATATTGTTTCAGGTACTGCCACATAACGTGCACTAATTGTACCTCTCTGAGTCCCTGCAAATCCTATTGGGTGCAATTATTCCACGGCCAGAGTCGAAATTTGCAAGTCCCATCATCAAGGTATATAATTTTATTAAAACGTACCTCCTTTCTCTTCTTATTCTTGATTTTTTAAGCATTTGTCTGTGTCTCTATCTGCATCTCCTCATTGTTCCGCATATTTCATTCCTCCAGTTCTCCTCTTCCTGTTGTTTCCTGTCCTCCTTCGTCAACCTCTTTCCTTATTCCCTGTTCTATTTTGCTCGTTCGTCTTCTACCTACTCTCATCGCCCCTGTAGCAACAGCAGTTTCAGCACTGCCTCTGTCACCACCGCACAATCGAGAGGAATCTAAGACTCACAAAGAATCTTCTAAACTTCATGTTTCGCACAGAAATACGCACGAAAATCATACCGCAATTCAAGCAAATGTCAGATTTACGACAATTAGACCGATCAGATCAATGATTCACACCAAGCATTTGCAGTGGAATAATTTAATATAAATAGCAGGTAAAATGAAACACCAAAAATGAATGGTATAGAAATTTCTTAAATGGAAATCCGTTTTTTTCTAAAATCGTGGGGTGGATAAGGGCAGATGGATAAAAGTTGCAATCATTTTCTAGCGTATGCTACTAAGTACAAATAAGTAGAATGAAAACTTTAAGCATTTTTGGGGTGAAACGTTCTAGCATTTGAGGATTAATCTTACTGAATTCTCAAAACAAATTTCTCACCAGGGCGACTCCATGATGCTACCCCTCTGTCTAACATTAATTTTAACAAGCATCTTCCTAGGTGGGTTTGAAATTATAAACGTGCTGAACAGTTTAGGAAGGGGAGGAATTGAGAAGGGATTGGCGAGTCTCTCAAAACCTAAAAGGGCTATCATTTTCACAGGCTTGCATGCATTCCATAACTAAAACTTTTACTTTGTGTATTTATATTGTCATATTTTACTAATCAGGATGTAATTTTATCCGAAGTGATTGGATTTAGTCGCCTCCTCTAAGCAGTGCTTTATTCCAATATTCACTGTTATAAATTCTTTTATAAAAATAGCTATAATAACCGTAGAATGGCTTAAAATCGAACAGAATAATGTGACATTGATCACTGGCACTAGTCAGATCCAGTCTAAAAGGAAATTTTATACAGTCTAGATAATAGAGAATAATGATCATTTATTTCACAAAATACGGGCGAAGTTAAGCAAATGGGTGCACCCGTTTCTCCCCAGAGTCTCTTTATGTGTTCTCCAACTAAGGCTCACATTGATCTCAGAATCTCTTATCCTGGCTGATCCATGGTCAAAGTGGTTCTGAGGTTATACCCATTAAGCCTGCCACAACCGGTACCGTGGTTAACTGTCTCCACCAGATATTCGTCAGTTAAGGCGTACGAAAAGTTATTGCGTCCAGAAATATCATCCAATTTCCTTCAACTCAATTTGATAACTTTTGTCATGGTCTTACACTCCCTGCCAAATCTCAATAGTCTAGATAAGCAACTTGTTGACAATGTGAGGGGGCTAATTCTCGTGTTACAAGGAGGAAGAGACGATGGAAAGGATTCTTAATTCTTTACTCTTTAGGTGCCGGACAATGCCTCATATTGGTGTCCAAATCTGGGTGAGCCATCGTAAAAATCTCCGTTCTCGGTACACAGCCTTAACTTCCAATCCGAAAGCGAATCCAACGGACATTTATCCAAACGCATGTTACCTCTTTTTTCCGTGGAATCCCACAACTCTGGAGACCCAACACGATTATCAGCCAGACCGTTTCTCCGGACACTTCAGAAGACCTCGGAAAAGATCTGCTGGGATTATGATAATAACTAACGTCTGACAGCAAACACTAGTTCTAGAGCAGGAGACCAAGAACTGTTTTGACCAAAATGTGTTGATCAAGCTACAATGAGGATTCAAGAGGGTAAAGGAGAGATAAAGAACGAAGGCGATAAGAGGACAGCGTAGGAGCAGTGTATGACAAATGTGTGTCTGCGCATATCTCAGTGAAAAAACAAAGACAGTTTATATTGAATAACTTAGGCAAGGAGATGCGTAAGGTATGGGTTTGAGTCATAGGGACATAAAAATATTGTGGCTTCGTGGACGAGAAACCGAAGTATTTTCATAGAGGATGCGAATAAAGCGTAATTTTGGGAATCCATTTTATGGATTTATGGATCAGCAACTTTCGTTGGGAGATATTCGATAAAATGGGATGATTTTTATCCAATAGGAATTAAATTAACAATTTATTGCTAATTATTTATAAAATTTGCATATTTATTAAAATGTGCCCTATGATATGGTCTTTGCTTTGCAAAATTTTCAGTAAAATGCTGAAATTTGCCTAATCTCATGTTATTATTGAGTTCTGACTCTAGAAGGCTACTTTGGGGGGAGGTAATTTGGCTGCAACATAAACGTGCATTTGTTTGAATTTTCAATGTCAAAACTTAAAAGCAGATTTATATTTATTTGAAATTAGAAGAATGTGTGTATTTTGATTTGCACAAATTTAAAGATTGCTTCGTGACAATTTCCCATCTTCATTATTAAGTTTTGCAATTTGCAAAAATTTTCCCTATTTTAGTAATGTATATTTTTCATGATGGCAAACACAGCAGCGTTCACTAGAGTTCAACCTTAATCCTTCAAAATGGACTCATTCCGATTGAAGGCGCTTACATTGATGATCATTGCATTAGTAATTACAATAAGCTGATTCAAATAGTTTCAATAAGAAGGTCATTTGTTTCTTCCCCGGGAACTGGGCTTCGCAATTTTTTGAAATGTCACAATTGTGACTGCAATAGCTAGCAGATGTCTGTCAAACCCGACGATTAAAAATGGTTGACTGGCAATAAGATCTCGAATACAATGTCCACAGGCGGTCCAGCTGTGTATGTATGCCTGAGCATAGATACCTAAACAAATGCCAATCATCATGCCGAGACATAAACAACGAGACACGACTGACGTCTAACGGATAAATGTTTCGCAAATAAACATAGTTTACTCATCAGTAAATTGGGGTGGCGTCACGGCTACCTCCATATTGATCTAGGGACACGGGTGACTTGACTCATTCATACACTCGATCGATGTGGCTCAGGTAGACATAATGTTATTACAATGAATAAATAGCCGAGTCTTCAATGTGAACTACCTGGATATCCGATAGAGTGTTCTATAACACCACTCTTAAAATTATTAATAATCCTAAAATAAGTAGTAAATTATACATAGAATAGAAATTATTGTGATGTGAACTGAATTTTGCTAGTACCACTCTAATTATAGTAATCTTTTTAGGCCCATAGATATAAAAATGACAAGGAAATGATGAGTGAAGAAAGAAATCTATGTGTAAACCTAGAAATATATTTAATACAATCGATGGTATTGGTCAGTCCAGCCTTGAACAGTTTCAGCACCTGTCATGCACTCATTGCCATAGATTACGGAGCTGCTGATTAAGAGAGCAATGAATACTCTCAGATTAACGTATTTGTACTCTGAATGAGAAAAATGCATATATTCGTACATTCCCCATCATATGCATTCTATTTTCTAGCAGTTGTAAACAAATTTGAGATTTTCGCATTATCATTTCGAGTCATTTTTAGCACATACTAAAACCATTGCATAAGAAAGGTTTGAATGCAATCGACTTTGTTGTGATTAACCACTCTCGTATCTTCCTTGTTAATTCCTAGATATTCCAGAATGTTTCTGCAGTTATGACCTTGAAAATCCTTGTAGGCTGTTTTTCCCTATAAATAGGTACTTTTGTCGCTATCTCCCCGTTTTGAAGTAAATTATATTTTTATTATCATTATTTTGACTTCTCTTCACTGCCTGGAATACTTGTACTATGAAGTAGATTTCGGCCAAGATCACTGATCTGACGAATAATGAAACGGCACATTCGCACGTGTAACATTAAGTATTTATTATTGTACGCTTCAGAATAATTTAAGGTAGAATTTATCTCCACCAAATGGCTACACGAGGCTGGGCGGGAATTAATTATGCAAGTTTGTTAGTGGACAACTGTACTAAATTTCCTTCAATGATATTCAGTTTTGATGAAATAATAAATTTAACAATCAAATTTTACATTAGAGTAAGCTTAAAATACTCACAATCGACACTCATTATTTTAAGAGACCTTCTAAATTATATTTAAATTGGACGATATAAACTCTTAAATAAAATAAATAATTACTTGTATATCCGATTTGGCTTCCGATTTAGAGAACACAAATTTTGTTGCATTTGAAATTTTACGAGTTTATTGAACAGCAAATAAGGAAATGTCGAGCATGTAATTTTTCAAACATCATTTGTTTTCAACTCGGAATTCTGGGATTTGAAAATGTGTCAAATGCTACAGACATAAATGTTGACAATTATTAAGGAGATAACTGTTTCGTCAAATCAAAATTTAAAAATGAGCTCCATCCTGATTTTGACAATTAATTTCTCTCTGCTTGTTTTAGTTCGCTACAAAGCCTTTTAGTAGACTAATCTTCAGACCCAAGAATGCCTTTTTGAAATATATAATAAATGTCAATAAATACGTGGCGATTTAGAATAATGTGACTTCTTGCTATAACGCAACCAACTTGGAGTTCGGATAGTAATCTAGCAGAGCCAACAATCTAGAAAACTCGGTAATATAGCAACTTAACACAGAAGCTAATAACCCGCGGCATGTAAGAAGGCAGGTTATAGTCAACACGAGTGCATTAACGAAACTCACTCTCAATCGGTATCGGCTTAAACAAATAAGAATAGTTATCAAGTGTCTTTTATCGGTGGAGAAATAAAGAAAAAATACATTTTTATTCATAGAAGAAATATTGGGAGCGGGGAAAATAGTTATCATTTCTTCTAACACTTCTGCAATAGCATCTCACTCAGGGAATCGTTTATACCTGCCAATCACCACATGGATGCTAACCGTATAGAAATTCAAAGTGTTGTTCTAGTGACAAGAGTAATTTAATTTATTCCTTAAAAGTGAATACTATCAAAGTATACTCCTAATGTGATTATTTTATATTGAAGTGGTATTAAATATTTTGGCACCATCAAATACATAATATACACATATATATATATGCTACACAATTTATTAATCCACATCAGTGGGAACTCCTTTTCCATTACTAACATTATGATAAAAATGATAGTATTTATGGCACCGACTGTCTAAAACTCGGAGGATTATACGAAAGTAGTGTTTTGTTACGAGGTTTTAGGAAAGTTATGGACGCCGAAAAAGCTGGAATAAATAAAAGTTCAACATTTTAAAAAGATGATTTAGCAAATATTCGATATCCGATATGTCACGCATCCAGTGATAAATAGACAATCTTAATCTGATTGTGATTTCGATTTAATCGAACATTTAAATATTTGGAAATAGTCGGATTTATTTAAAATGTATAACAAGAAAAATTTTTTAATTCAACGATTTTTAAGGTCTTAATTAATTGCCTTATTTATCAATCATATTTTGGGCATCAAAAATAATTTAAAAAGTGCTATTTTAACGTTAAGAAATAATTTAAAAATTTTTAAAAGCCAAGGAAATGTTATCTGCATATTTTGTGACGGTTGTTAACATAATACTGACTAACAAGATTTGTCGGTTTTTGTTTAAGTCGGCTACTCTACTTTTGCTGGGTTCTGCAAAGATTCATGTGAGTTTGGTTGTGGTGTTTTTCATTTGTTTCGTTTATTCTAATATTCGTTGTTATATAGTATGGGTTTAAAAGCACTTCCTCATCCTAAAATTGTGAAGAAGCACACGAAGAAATGGCACCGCCATCAAAGTGATCTCTTCAAGCGTTTGGGAGATAAATGGAGAAAGCCAAAGGGTATTGATAACCGTGTTCGTCGTCGTTTCAAGGGCCAAATGAGAATGCCCAAGATAGGTTATGGAACTCAAGCTCGTGTGAGACATATTCACCCTGACGGATTTCGTCACGTCGTTATTAACAACGTGAAGGTAATTGTTTAGTATGCTTTTCTATCAAACGTCGTAGGAACTTGAGGTCCTGCTTATGCAGCACCGTACCCATGCTGGTGTTATTGCAAGGACTGTTTCACGCAAGAATCGCGTCAAGATTGTAGAGCGTGCTCGCGAACTTAACATCAAGATTGTAAACCCAAACGCCAAAATCCGTCTTGTGGAAAACGAGTAAATGTATAATAAATTGTCAATGCCTATGGATTATTTGAAATTTTATTCTATCTTTTCATGCGATTGGGATTCGTTCTTTTGCACGTTCTCTACTATTATGGCATTTGGTAATATTTGCTAATATAATTGACCTGAAGTGCTTAACAGGTAGTCTTTCAAAAAGTTATTTTTCACGTGTTTGTAAATTTTTCTGTTCTTAGTACAGGCACCGTTTCCATACGGTTCCGACTATTTTTTTTGCAAAACGTTTGAGTTACTTTGTTTGTTTCAATACAATCATATGGTTTGTCTGGCTATCGACTATAGCGCACCAAAATGTTCCCAGTTTTTAACTTACTTTAATCTGCTACCGAATTATTGGAAAATTATATGTGCGCAGGCGTTCTTTTTGTAATGTACTTTTTAACTGTTTTAACATGGGCAAATCTTTAATCACTGTAGAGAGGCGTTTTTCACCTTGTTTTAGGTATAGAATTAGCATCACTAAGTTTTAATTCATTCGAATTTTGTCATCTGGCAGACCAGCCTTAATCGGTGGTTGGTCATTTCTCTCTCTAATTGTATGGCGATGAACTGGTGACTTTGAGGGCAGGCAATTTAATTCCTTGCTCATCATTAGGGCCTAACGGTATGTGGGCAGCATTGTGAAACATGACATTTTGTGCTGTTTGAGTTATTGCAACTATGTAAAGATTCTTCTCTGCAATAACACTAACGACTAATTGTTCAAAATCGCTTAAGTAGCTTTAAATTTTGTCAATGTACTGTTTATATGCATTTTGGTGAATCGGTAAGTTGAATTGTGCAGTTTTAAACATTGCTAGCTGTCTTTTGCTCAAATTTTCTCATGAGGTCGTCTATCATGTCTGTAGAACAATTTACTTTGCACGCACTTAAGGCCTTGGCGATAAGGTGGTTGGTAGGATCTTTCAAATTATGAGGGAGTTTGTGATTTCGTTTTTTTCTTCTTTAGTATGGTGGAGTGTTCAATAGTATTTTGGACGGTTAGGGCTGTTTTGATCTAAGAATCTTCCATGTCTTTGGTTCAGTGAGTTTAAGCTTCGGGTCGCATGTCATGAGAGAAATTTCTCGTTATACATGAAGTAAATTATCATCCATTGAGAGATCGGAAAAATATAGTTCATGGCTGCAGTGTTTATGTTTCTTGGAATAGTTAATTCCTGTAGGTCATTTCTAGGTCGCCCATTATTCTTATCGATATGGCACATCGCTCCTGAGAGCTTGACAGTTATTTGGGACCAAAATTGTCATCAATGCGGCGGTGTTTGATCTCCCTATACCGACAATGTTCCTATATAATGCATCTGTTTGATTAATAAAATGACCTGGGTTAATTACGTTCCGTCTTAATCTCTTGCCTGAGTTAACTATTTGTCGCAACATCTAGTGGGCGGATGTAACACAGCAGTGGAACCACTTCTAGTAGTACTACAGAATAGAAGAGTCATACTTTACAAAAGTGGATAACCGGGCAGTTACAAAAGGCAATTTTCATCTTCGTTTTTGTGCCCGCGGATGTGAGCTTTTCTCTGTCAAGTATTTGTGTATTTAATTTTGCATTTCTAAGAACGCAAACGAAAATATTTGCTAATGTTTGCTAAATTTCATGTCTAAAAGCGTTTACCAGTTGTCAAATACTTTATGCTTCTTGAGCTGTAAGGTTTTCAATGCAGTCAGTAGGCTGATTACATCAAACTGAGATCAAGTTAATGATTTATCTTCGAGAACTGTGGGTAAATGCCTTCGACATTGTGCGCTAGTATAAGTTGGTAAATATTCAACCGTTAGTGCAATTAAACATTTCGCTGTTCCAACTATTTCAGTATGAGGTATCCTATGATTATGATTGCATTATTATTAATTTCTCCAACAAATCGTGGGAAATGTTTAAAACATTTGACAGGGAGAAGGTATCATGAAACCCCTGTAAAGAGGAACTCGCATTATAGCAATCTTTCTTTAGATCACAATCAATCATTATGGTTAGTCACCCGCACTGGTAGTCATCGATCTTGTAACTTATTTAGCGTATGAGGACGTCGATTATCGCACCACTATTCTAATGACTATTTTCCAATTTCCAAGCATGCCTTCGAAGATTTATTATTCTACTGAAATCGGCTTAGGCACAACAGCATACTGTAAGTCATAATTACCGATAAGTAATTTCTTTACTGTGGCTAGAATGTAGCTATTTTTTCCTTAATTGCATTTGAAATATACGATCAAGTCGCAAAAATATTTGATCTTACACTAGTTATTTTGGTGATTTTGTCATTGTGCTCTTGCCATTGGTGGGTTATTGTGAATATTTTTTGTCACTAACTATGCTACTTAAATCTGAACAAGTACGACGGTATAAAT
The DNA here is from genome assembly GCA_900708905.1 of Hymenolepis diminuta. Lineage (NCBI taxonomy): Eukaryota > Metazoa > Platyhelminthes > Cestoda > Cyclophyllidea > Hymenolepididae > Hymenolepis > Hymenolepis diminuta. Next base: position 1,193,952 of record CAADRB010000032.1, read on the forward strand.
ATGATTTCTGTGCCATTTTTAATTCGCTTCCGGAATACTTTACTGAATTTGCTTTTTAGTAATCTTATTTTAAGTAGTAAATTTTGCCTATATTGTGGTAATGATGATCGTGTCCTAGAAACAGTGCCTTGACACTAGTCATAAGAGAATTTTGGAACAGCATTGAGTGAGCGTTGGTCCAAAGTAAGTGAGTATGGGTAGACCGAAGGGCTTCAACAAATGCGTTTGGAAGATTTTCTCATTTTAATTTCTAATCGGTGTTGGCATGTGTTGAAAACTGATAGGATGCTGACAAGCAAAATCCAAAGCCCCAGAGATGTTTTGTCTTGTTCCGTCTTTAAGTTGCCCATCATCTTTACCGATATGTGGGCGAGCGCAGCTTCTAATACCTTGACAGCCATTCGTGACATGAATTGTTATCAATCTGGCGTGTTTCGATTTTCATCATTAACAATATGAAGACGATCTTTATTCATTTATGTATAGTCTTTGTTTAAAACTAATAAAATGTTTTTGAGTAATTGCGCCTTAGACTTTATCTCTCTCCCTTCCTTACTTCACGAGGAACAGAACAAAAAAATTATGATCAAGTTAAAACTGGGGCAATATGAAAGCAATACACTCACCGCATTTCTTTCTGTAGTCAATCGGAGCGCTAAAATATAGACGACCAAGAGCTTTAAGGCATTAACTGTTGTTATTGAAATACATTATTAGTTAAAGGGAGGCAGCTTTTCTTCCTCATGGCTTTCCACTCTGTGTGCTTGGGAATGGAATTTTATCACTGACAACTTATTGGCTCGCCGGACAGCCAATTTCATAATATAGTCAGTTATAATTCATCAATATAAGAGAGAATATTTCCTTTGAGTTTCCTTCCTCTGGAACTAGACAGATCGTTAGAAAAGTGATTGTCCCTGGGACTAGCAGCATTAAGTGAGGGAGACCAGTTCTTGCTAAGATATGATAGTTTCCTTAAATCAATCCTCAGTCTCAGTCTTTGTGACTATTCCATAGTTGTTGGCCTTGGAGTATTATTCGAGTGGTCAGATTTCCGGGTTGGTTCTGCCTGGGCTTCACGAGCTTTCCTGTCCTCTCCTTAAATCGCGGCATGAAGTTGAAATAAGAAGAATAGAAGTTTCACAGCCATGGAACTACTTTCCCATTGAAAACTTGCGCCTGCCTCTATACGCTACTACTTTGGAAATATCAATTAATTAAGCGCAACTTCAAACTTCTTAAACTTATTATTAGAAGGTGAAGTAGTTACTTGGACAATCTGACTGAGTTAGGCTTAGAGATATCTCTTTTAAATCTAATGATTTTAAAGGCCAACAGGATGCAGCAACCTTTCCTGAATATGGAGAATGAGGATTGAAATGGACTAGTGGTGCATTGGGCGATCGTAGAGGAAGAAGAGATAATAGGAGAATTTAAGGAAAGAGGGGCTAGGTCACACGTCTAAGCTGCGTAAACAACGGTAGAATTGTGAGAGGAGCCTAAATAAAGCTTACTTAGAGTGGCCGTTTAGTTTTGTCTCCTTTGTGAGTCACTGTGGTAGTTTAGACCGAATAGACATTTGAGTCGTCATGTGACGACTACATTCTACCATCCATCTTGTTGGCCAGAATTAGCCAATGAGGTAGTCTAACCACGTCACCGGATGTACACCGATGGACACCTCTGAATTTGTATATAAATACGTTGACCACTGTGATGTAAAGAAGGGGACTCCTAGCCTCCCAAGTAGACTTTTGGTGGATTGATATTTAACTCAGCTGATAACAGAAACTCATTTCCCAATTGTTTTTCTCAACTATTGCTGCCAAAGTTGTGTTCTAAGTCTAAAAATAAATAGGGAAATTTTATTGTTAGAGAAGAAGTTAAAAGCGCTTGTAGTTTGTTTTTTTAAATGCAGAAAAGGAGATTATTTGGTGTGGAAAAATAAAGTTAAGTTCTGAAGACTAATACATTCGGTATAATTAGTATCGAGTAATAATACATTTTGTAGTCTATGTTAGAGAGATGTAAGAGTTGGGCTCAAATAGAAAACTCTTGGGCAACTAGCAGCTTGACAGCTATGATACTCACATTATTCGCTGATACCGTAACTTCTCTTGCCATACTACAAGGTGAGATTTCCATAGAGATATCTAGGTGTTTAAATGTTCAAGAACGTAGCAGGTTATCGACACTATGAGTTTTGGGTGAAGGTTCATTATGAAATTGCACAACCTGATCGATGCAATCAATCAGTCACACTGTATATCTCTGAATGGATGTAAATAGCCAACAACATCAATTTATCCCTGTTTTCTACCTCCTAAATATTGATCTCCTCTCTTCTCTGCTAATGACTCACCCACTTTTCTTTAAGTTACATATTGATAAGAGGCCGAAAAACTAAGGTCGTGGCTACAAGGTTTGGGTTTCGTCTCGGGATAATCGATTCCCACGGGTTGTCTCTAGGTCGCCCGTCATTCTTGTCACTACGGCTGTTTGACATTTATTTTGCCCAAAAAACTGTTGTCAGTCCGGTGGTGTTTTTATTTCCAAACCACAAAAACATGGAGACAAAAATGTATTCCCTTATAAAGCCTTTGTTTAGTTGATAAGGTGTCATGGGGTAGATATACCACAGCAGCAAAGATTAGACGTCCTGGTGTTGCAACAGCATAGGAGAGCCTTACTTTACGAAGCATCCATTTGTCATCGCTATCCAATTACTGCTTATTCAACCTTGCTCTGTTCCGCCTAGACACCTCTTTACGTTCTTCTCTCTTAACTTAAAGACAGAGTTAAGTCAAAGTTTGTCCTTTTTCCGTGTTTTATTCGCAAAAATGTGGTAGAGCAAAGGCTTAGTGCTATTTTTCTAGATTATTCACTGCTGACGCCTGAGCTATCAATAATAAAGGTGTCGGTCATTCTTTCTTTGTACTTCCTGAAATTTCTACTTGAGAACCAAATCAAAATGTGCAACTGCTAATGGTGGGATATAAATATTAGTGCACGAAAAAACATTATCTGTATTTCTGAATCTTTTAAGAACAAAGTGAAAGAATTTGTCGTCCACCTCTAGACCAATCTGTCGATGCAAGCAGCTGATCTACACTGTTTATATCAGAGACTTAATTTTATAATTTTCTAACATTCCCGAAGGATATATTTCCTACATGAGTCTCCAGAGTTTTATCGGACGCACATGTTGTCCCATACATCTGTCAGATGAGGCTTTTTTACTGGTTGCTCATCAAACTAACAAAGAACCCAAAACAGTCAGGTCAACGTACCGTAATTTAGCCTTGCGCTGACGCTTATTCCGTTTTTCAATTTCCAATTCCCCCTTCTGCCTCCTTCTTTCCTCTCATTTCTTATAGATGTCTAATAAACTGTAATGGGATATCCCCTAGCCTAAATTGATCGGTCTCATATGATTAATTATAATACCGGCATGTAATGTTACTAAAATTAAACCAGGTTGCGAGAAATTCAATTGTAGGAAAACTTATCAGGTCTGTCAAAGTCAAATTTTTAGTAAAATATATTAATCTTTTGGTTTTATGAACAAGATCTCTGAATTTCTGCGCATGTTTGGAAAGTAGATCCTATACAATTAATTTGATAGCTACGAGAATTCTAACAGATTTCCTATCAAACAAGAATTTTCAAGGGCTGGCTTACTCAGAATGAATTTATGCAGCCCAGTCATTTTGGCAATCTTTCTGCTCCATTCGAAGAAGTTGCAAGTTGACTGGGAACATATTCGGTATTATATTTAATATGAACAGAGACTGTTGACAGCTTAACATAGTTATCATATGCCATTAATATTAAATGTATATTAAACTGTCAGAATCAACAAATTAGTAAATAAATTGCTAGGGCAAGAGTCAGACAGTCAAAATAATAACCTGCAAAAATGTAGTAATTTTGTAAGAAGATATATTTGTTAGTACTAGTGTAGTAATTCAAGAAGATGGGTTCTTTTTAAAGGATATAATTTGATTGTTATACAGGCCCTTATCACCTATTTCCGCTAACCCGAGTGACTGTCTTGAGTCCAGCGACCTGCCCAGATCCGCAAGAAGAAAGTCGTCGACTTCTAACTTAATGAAAATCTTTTCTTTTGATTAAGAAAGCACCACTGGTTGTAATACAACTTTGGATCAGAAAATTGACAGGATGTTCGTTTAGCCAATAATTAATTGTGTCAATCGCGGGAATGCGGTCTCGAATACGACTGTATAAACCCAATAACCGATAAAACAAGGAACCCGCTAACTTCATTTAAATGCACCAACAAAACCCGATTCAGCTTCTAATTATATTCAATTGCTTCTCCCATGTATTAGAAAACCAATATTTGAGTAGTTCATTAGAGATATATTGAACATCGACACCGTTCGAACCAGAAGGGAGCGAATAAAAAACAAGAGAGCAGGATCACATGTGTTCAGGTGCACTGTTCCGAAAAAGTTGATTTGGCAGAATGGAGTCCCTTGTTTACCTTATAGGAAGTCAATGGGAGCTCATTATAGTGTATGAAATCTGAATCAATACAACCAAACATCAGTTGACGAAGTGATATGACATCCTGAGCAAATCGTATTCAACTATCCCTCTATTGACCGATATTGTATAGTGATACAAGCCAATCCCATCATTAGATGTTCTTTAATGTACACCGAACCAGTGGTGTTGATAACTAGGTCACTGACGTTCACTTCCCAGATTCTTTTTCATGACGTGGATACGCCACTAGTTAATGAATTATACGTATTCAGTATCATTATTATACAATAAAAAAGGTCTATGACTACAGGATGACAACGGTCTTTTCCCAAATCAGAAATCTAAGACTTGAATAAAACCACAGATATTTTGAAGAGAGAGAGAGGGAGAAGTAGGAATACGTATTCAAATTGAAAAAAAGTGAAAAAGATAAGCGTTTAAACTAAGGATTTACAATTAGTAGATGAAAAACAGACAGGTGGATTGAGTCACCAAACTATAGTCAAAATTGGCCCTTTTACAGTCTAGACTTTAAAACCAGATGTACTAAATGTAAATCAATCATCAATGTGCTTTGAGGATGAGAAAAATGCATGCTGGCTCACGTTATTATTCGGATAGTCTCAACGATCACATGTTAGACGTGTGGTTTATTTGGCGGACGCGGACGTCTGATTATCCTAACTCTTTCCATCAATCATAGACTGTTAATTGATTAAATACTACCCGTTATTATAACCGAAGAAAGTTAACTGAACATTAATTTCTTGTATGACTAGTAAAGGGCTTAAAACGGTTAATTCGGCTTGTTTATCACAATCCCATTTCCACTCACTCTAAACTGTAGTTTGTTCCCTACCCTTCCAAATTTTAACTCCCAACCTACCTTCTTTCCCACTACCTACGATAATTCTATGTATCTTTTGCTCAAAGGTCTACTATTGGTTTTCTGGTGCTGTTGCCTATTAGTCCAAAGGAACATCATTAGTTTGCAATGGTGATATTTCCTAGACCAATCTGATAGGGCTCCTAAAGTAGCATTTCTGATTAGATATAGGGATATTTTAGATATACACACAACCTGTCTTAGTGAATCTGTAGACATGAGTTGGTTTTTGGGTCAGCAAATGATTCGTTTGCAATTGGAAAAATTGGCACACCATCGCCAATCTGAAGTTGGTCCCACTCCATTTTCATTCTCAGTCCGTTCTTGGGTAATCACTCATCTATCTATCTATTTGTATTGTATTTTTAATAACCTAAACTTCTTAGCCCCTTTTGGAAAGCATTTGCCAAAACACATTTTGAATAGAGACATGGAGTCACTGAGCGCAACTACTGAGTTGCCCGAACTCTCACACCACAAGGCAAAATTAATCAGCACGGTTGGCCATCGAATCCGTGACCTCGGATTTCGCAGACGGATGCCTTAGTCATTGCGCCATTAACGTACCTGATTCTCTGAAATTTCTTTTCCATTTTTACCCGTTCCCTTCCGCCTAAGTTTCTATTGCCGCTCGTAGTCAAATGCTTAACCATGATTAAACATAGTACAATTTCAACTTTACTGGGGCAATGATAATACCACACAAACAAATTCATCTTTGATAAAAGCAAAATCTTCCAGAACATCATTCCATCGTATCCACCTTTGCGAATGAACTTAATCAAATAAACGAGCTGTTTACTAATTAATCGTAATACCACTTTTAATCCTTGAAAATAATTCAAACTTAACTTTTCAATCAATCACCCACATATCCAAGTCGATGGCCGCCGAAAACGCAAAAAACTAAATTACTCAACAATTAAATAGATGTATATAATTGGAAGAAAAGAAATAATGTACAGGGCGAAAATAGGCAAACAGATGAAGACAAACCAGTTAAGAAGCGGAGGGACCAACAAGATAGCCGGGACGTTTTCCTGGCCAAGCTTCCTTTGCGTACTTCTTTTTCTTTGGGAACTCACCATCCATGCTCTCACTTTCAGAATTCCGTCGTTTCTCGCCGGTTTTCAATAACGGTCCGCCCATAATATCTTCCGCTGATAATCCTGGAGCGAAGACCGGTTTAGGCCGATGGAGAGAAGTTAGTGACACAGGTTCTAAGGAATCAATATCCGGTGCAAGATTGGGCATAGGGAGACCCAATTTGGCAGCTAGTGAGAAACTAGGATTGTTTATCGAAGCTAACTTTTCACCAGCTTCATTAGATAATTCCTCGTTTCGAGAATTCAGAACGGGAGTTTGAGTAACTGGTTTTGGTGCGATAATGCCAATGTCTGCACCCTCATGTTTGTTTTTGAATGGGATGAATGTTTCCTGGACAAGATTTCTGAAACGACCAATGGAAGGGTCTACATCTTCTGGGTTAATAACCTCTTCAAGAACCTCACTAAAATGAACACTAAGACGTTGATTTAGGGGATTTTTGCGTCCCTGTTTGACAACTGGGGTTGGCATATTAATATCAGTGATGACTTCAATCTTCCTATTCTTGGCAGTGTTAAATTGGGTCAATTGTTCCAACTCATCTTCTCCTTTGGGTAGACTACTCTCCCCATCTTGGAGTGAAGAATTCGGATCATCTGATGCGTTTCGAATGATAGAGGAACCGTTTGCTTGATTTGGTCTCTCGCGGATGATAAAAATGCGCTTGGAAGCTCCGAAATGAATTTCGGAGTCGATGGCAACTTTTTGAGGACGATCGCGTTCCAAACGGATGCGACCGATAAATGTTCCATGAACACTACCAAGATCAATAAGAAAAGGCATATCGAGATGCTTGTGCCAAATAAGCGCTGCATGAATTCGAGAGCAGGACTCGTGATCGATTGGAAAATCACAGAGTTGATGATTGCGACCAAAGAAATAGCAAGATTTCTCATCCATCAACAGTTTCTACAAAAAATATGGAGTTAAAATTGTGTTCATGTTTTTAAAAAATAATAAAGATATTGCAAAACTCTTGCTCACTTGAATTAGCTTTCCTTCTTTCATTACATCCAAGTGCATGCCCGGCGGTGGCTTACCGGCCCAAGATGGAATTTTAAAATTATTTATAAGGGGTTCTCCGGAAATTCCGCTCATACCGAATGGACAGTTATGTCAATTGCGATAAACAGCTACAGCCAACGCAGTAAAAAAATTAGGTGTGCTTAACAGCCCGTTGAAGATAGCGCATCATATAAATAAAGACTAAACAAGGGTTTTCCAACCTACATGTAAATTTTCTAACCTACAATTCAAAATTTTACATATTTTAAATAAAATTTACAAACTTGCATAGATCTTTTTTATAAAAATCAATGTCATAAACGGAAGGTTTTTTGCTTCGTTTTAATTAATGTTAGAATCATCATACAAGTCGGGTTTAAAAATTAATTTATTACCTGAAAGAAATGGAATAATTCAAATAAGAGAAAATTTTATTAATTTGGTCACGTATAAAATTGTGGACAAATTATCAATTGATGAATATCTGATAATCATTATTGATCTTGCAAGTTTGTCTAAAAATTTGAATTTCTGGGTTACTCTTATCGGCATGGAGGTTGTGTACAATACTTGACTTTCAACTTTGTTTAGTTTTTCTACATAATAATATTATAGGGATATGATAATACTCGTCTTACAAGCTAAGAGTCTGGATTCTGATAGTATTTAAGTTTATCCATCTTCATCCTTTGCCACTTCAAACGGCAATAGGTTTGGTCTGAGGTGATTTTAGTTAATGCTGGTATCACAAAGGTTCATGGAATGCGAGATAATAATGAGATCTACGATTTTACAAAATATTTTTCTTTGATCTGTGACAACTCCAACCTAGATTAACGAAAACGGAGATTAATAAAAGGCAATTAGATAAAATCATTTTGGGAAAATTTTCTATACTAATTAGATTAAGCATATTGTGATGTAATATAGGTCATATAAGTGAATAGAACATTACTAAAACTTACTTTATAAAATCTCTCTAACGCAAAAATTAATTGTTTTTAAAAACAAATTTAATTTGGAATATTTCACTTAAATGTCATTTATGTAATTTCCCGTTTTTTTAACATTTTTGTTTGGCTATTTCCATTACATGCTTCGGCATTTGTCCTTATAATAGCGGCTTTTAAGCATGTCCGAGGGTGCTGACGAATATGCCTCAAATATTCGGAAATTGCAGCTTATGGGATTCGGAAGTGATTCAGAAATTAAGAAAGCTTTAACATCATGTGAAAATGACATTGACTGTGCAATTACTTTCTTAGTGAACGTGCGCGTTAAATTCATTTATGATATATTAAATTGATATTTTCTATATTAATACTGATTTGTTTCGCATGTTTGATGTGTCTTATTATAACAATAAATCGTTTGATTCATTATATCTGAGGTTTTTGAATTTTTTCTTATTTAGCGGAATTTTGAGTCATCTTCGATGACTCATGAAACTGTAATCGATGAGAAACAGGAAATTACTGTATCCAAGGTTGAGGACTTCCCGGTTGATGAGCTTAAAAAGCTTGAAGATTCCCTTTTCGTCAAGAAATGGAATATACCCTGTCTCAGATCTCAAGCTCTTGGCCTCTGTCTTTCGAGTGCTATTAAAATTATTAATTCCGGTGGCCTTTCCGCATTTGAATCTACTGAACCTCTCCAAAGGTTTATGTCGAAATGTCTTACTGAATGTCTTAACAAAGTTAGTTTATCTTTAGATACATCGCTTAATGTTGTTCCTTAAATCTAACTCAGCAAATCAATATCTAACTATTTATTGTTTTTATTATTTTAGTTTCTGACATCAAATGCTGTTTTGCAGTGGGATGCAGAGACACTAGAAGGCGTTCACAACATGTTGGAATTAGCAGTTCAACTATCGGTGGAGTGTTTAGCCGTGGGTAAAAAGACCATGTCTCACAATGAACAGGCTACTCTACAAGAGGATTCACAGAATTTGATAACGCTGGCTTTTTCATATTTGAAATTAATCTTTAATCCAGAGTGCAGTTATCATCAACGCTGTCGAGACAGAGCCACCAACACTGGGACATATGTGTTAGTTTCTTATTCATTTAATGCTTTATTAATTAGATTTCATTTATTTTTCCTAATTTTTTCCGATTTTCGAATAAATGAATGAAGTTGCATTTTATCTCTTAAATTTTTTTATCATGCGGCAATATTATATGAAAAAAACTCTGTTCATTGATTCAGAACCCATTCACTTGCCCATCTTTAATATTTAAGTTAGAGATAAACAGTACTATTTGTTCTAATATCAGCTTGTTTGCTAACCAGATGGCGTGAATTAAAATGAGATTCTTTGTAAATACATTGAAAAGTTTTTTTTGAATTGGTCAATTGATTGTTTATTACTTTTGAAATAGTGGACAAGTTTGCTTATTAAAACCTTTTGAGAAATTGAACCAAGTTTAGACTTGGTTACCAGTACATTTAATTATAGACAAAAAATTTTTACTCTTTAGATCTACAGTTTGGTTTTGTAAAGTAAAGCAGTATCAATGGCTATTATATGTTCTGAATGCCAAGGAGTACTGACTAGATTTTGATTTTCTTAGTGGGAACTAACCAAGAATTTCTCCTTTGATAAAAATCCGGGTTATTAGATTTCGGGACTGTTAGTTAGTGTTCCAAAAATAAATAGGTAAACAGTGAAAATTTCGATTTTTATTTTGTAAGGCTCCTGCTTAATTTAATGTTGAAATTGAGAATGACGTGATGCCTGCTGCTTTAAACACCTCTGTCTTTTAAAAGGTCTAAAGCAACAAAAATTCGGCTCTTGGAGCCCTTTTTGATTGGTAATTATAAAAGAGTGATCCCATCTATAATGTAAAAGAATTGTTTTGTTCCAAATTCCCATACTAATGGTAGCTACGCATATATAACTATTGTTGCTCAAAGTCCCTTCGGGTAGGGATTTGCGATTTTAGTGACAGGAATGAACGCTTTTACTGCTTTTAACCATGACAGGTCCTTTAAGCCAAAAACTTCCTTTGCCTCCTTATCGATCTGCTTTAGCCACCACACTATGTAAGCTTTCTTTTTAGTTCTTCAAATCTGATAACTCACGAAAAGCCTTATGGTAAGAAAATTGGGAAGGTCCAAAGGCGAAGATTCCCACTTCGAAGCTTGGCCGCGAAATTTTCCAGAGGAATCCACTAAGATGAAGCATTCACAAGAGCGAAAATCTAAGATAAACCTTGCAGTTTAGGGACACCCTTAGTACTATTATGAGAATGATAACGATAGTTGTTTGTTCATTTATGAAGATTGCACGCAGCATACTAACGGTGGCTTAGCTTTAAGATTCCTTATTTAGGTGAGAAATTTGGTCCATGAGACTTGGGGTTTTCATGCCTTGGATCAAATTCAAGAACATTTATTTTCTCTTACTTGTTATTTCCAGTTGTTCGTTTTGATATGAATCAAATTCCTTCTGAATTGATTGTGATTCTACACAAATTATCTCCAAGGTATGCTTGTATAAATTTTAATATGTCAAATTTTGGGGATAAAATTATGATAAGTGATTATTATTTTTATGGAGTTTGGAATTTTCGAAAAAAAGAGACTTTTAGATTCATCTGACTTTTTCTATTTGTTGTTATTCTCTCATATTCATATAGTAATTGGTTGGCATTAGATGCTGAATCAATTGCTCTTTTCAATTAATTAACCGTTTACACTCCCAATTTCGTTTAACTGTTACCTTACCGGATGCAAATAGCTAACAGATCTACAACCGCAAAGATGGAAGCAGCGCTACCAAATCGTCAGTACTGAGTCAATACCGGGTATGTCTTCTTCTACTATCAGACGAATGTAGAACTCAGAACTACCAAAATGCAGACGAACACTAACCTTTGCTCTTGTATAACCTTTGCTTTATCTAGTGTAACAGGCCCATTAACTGAAGGCTCAAGTCATTAAGACCAAAAAATAAAACCGTATCAGTCACAACTTGTGTTATGCAGAAGTCATTGGTTTCAAACTCTAACTTTCCTCGGTAAATATTACGTGAGAAGCTATGGTCTCTGTGTTAAAATCATATCTTAGATGCGACTTTTTTGCAGATTTTGACTACAATAGTTCGAACTTCCTTTTATTGGTTTCAATAAAATACCGACAATTCCCATTTAGAGATCGAAAAAATAACCAAGAATATAATCATGCTATTAATAAGGATAGTATATAATATACTAATCGGACAAGCGGATGCATAGCTGCAGCAGTGAGGAAATGGTTTTGGGAAAGGGTAGAGGGATCAGGTCCATAAGAATCGGAGTAATTGAATCTTTTCTTTTCTTTCTTTTTCAAATGATCTTTTGAAAGACTTATCTTGAACCCCAACATCCCCAATCCTCAACACTGAGGATGACATTTTCAGATGTGTCGTTTCAGCCGCCTTTGTCACTTGTGAGACTTATAAAATCAAAAACTGGACATTAGAATTCCTTGTTGATTATTGCACCTGAGGAACAGCGATCCTGTGGATAGCGCAAGAGCATTGCCTTCTTTTTGGCAGACATTCGCATATGTTTGGCAGCTTCGCATTTCACCGTTTCCGTTCGAATCCGTTTAAAATGGGGATTTACATTATTGGAGGTTGTATTAGACGCTGTTTCTGTTTTAGCTATGATAACCCCGTCAGACAAGACCTCCTCTTCGTCTTGATCCTTTTGCCTTGACATCTTGTAAACTGTATTTTTGGTTCTCCTTTGAATCTGATGATTCACAAAAGGTTCAAGGCAACGAAACTGAAAATACTTTGCATAGCTTGGCTGCGGAATTTCCTAGAGGAATCCGCTGAGCTAACTACATGTCATGGATCTCCGGAAGCGTAATCCTAAAGTCAATCTTGTAGCATTAAGGAAAGTTTTAAGCCCGCTGTTATCAGACACCGTTAATACTATTATGGAAAAATCGTAGTAGAGAATTGGTTCTACGGAGATCTTGATAAGCCGTGCTTTTAATTTTACTGATAGTTGTGGATATTCTGATTTATTTTATTTTTTATTTTAGTGATTCCTTTAATACTTGGGGCCTGAATAAAGAGGATACCGCAGCGAAACAAGCGTTTGCTGAAACTCTTCCCGCACCAAAAAACTTCTACCTTGTCAATTTACTTAACTGCTTTGGAGCTCATAGCGGTTTTGAATTGGTTCTGTGGTACGGCACTCGGCCTCATTTACCACTTAAGGTAAGTACAATAGTTGCTGTTGCTTATGCGCCAGTGTTGCAGTGGTTAAATTGTACATATGTCAAGTTAGAGGTCACGAGATCGATACCCAGCTGTGCACAGCCAGCTATGTGGATGGTCAATTTTGTCAAAAAAATTCGGATTCGAACTTCTCAGTAAATAGAATGAGGGATTACATCCTTTTACCCAAACCAATTGTTTTAAACATTTCCTCCCTTGGCATAGGAAAGCCTGTCTCTACTTATTTGAGTAATCAGTAAGATCTCATTGATCAAAAGTAGCCTTAATCAGCTGACTTGGACATATCTACAGAAAGAATCATAGCCTCTCTGTTGTAACAAATCGAATTGTGTTACAACACGTGGTCGACCGTATTTGAGGGGAAAATCTTCTACCTACTGACAGGGCGCTGATTCATGCCTTATTTAAAATCGCCTGACGCTAGCCAAACAAACTGCAGGAGTGTTTATACCAGCATTGTATTCACATGTCAAAGCTGTAGTCATGGATATTTACTTTTCTGTAAAAATTAAAGTAGATAGATGTGATTTCATAGTGTAACATGGACAGTTTATTGACCGACACAATGGAGCTATTTAAGAAAGCAAATTAGACAAATCATACCCAAAATAATGGTGATATTTCGTCAATATTCTTAGAAAATAACAAAGTAATTTCTTATCAATACCCAACCGAGTACATCAGAGTATAGGATGGTCAGTAAAACATGAAATATCTTTTGCGCAATGCAGGGACTTTCTATTTGTATTCTCTTTGTAAATCCGAGAGGCTGAAATTCTGAGGATCGCTGTCCAGTGATAACAGTCTAGTACATACATTGTTTTGAAGCAGAGATCTACTAGTAGTTGAATTAAAGGTAAAAAATCAGCTTCGAAAATTATTAATTCTTATCATGTAACATATTGGTCCTCTGTATGGATCTGAGAGACCGCAATTTAGAATTCGACAGTTCTATGACGGCAGTCTAGACTTGGACTCTATACTTTTTTCTGAATCAGAATTACGTTACCACCACCCAATCTTTTAAAATTTGGGTACTTCGAGATGCACATCTTCCTTTGCTTTCAAACAAACTAGAACGTCCTTAGTCCATGAAAATAGATACCCAGTCCAACTTTCACCATGTTGCCTTCCAATTTGAGATTCAGCCGACAGAAATAATTTCACACATCTCAGTCAAAACTCTCTTACTAGAGAACTCTTCAATTTTTGGGAATTAAATATTTGACTTCTAACTCTTTTTCCTCCCAGTAAACGGAATAAACACATTCACATGTCCAAAAGTGTTAACATAACCCTAGTTGTGATTGACACCATTTTTCCATAAAGCATTAGAATATAAGGGGATCCGTATGGGAATTGCAGATATTGGTAATCAATATTGAGGATTTATATTTGTCTGGATTTCAGTTTCACAAACTATTTTACATTTTCCTGGTAGAAGGAAGAAGCATACCTCTCTCTCGAGAGAGAATACTATATGAAACGAGGGAGTCTGAGAGTCTGGCGTCCGGACCACAAATTTTGCAATCACCGTCTGTGAAATTTTACGGGCCAAATTATCAGTTATCGCGAAGAGAGTTAGTACAAGTCGTCAATCAATAATCTTCAGCTGAAACATTTTGAAAACAGTTCATTCAAACCCCAAAACGTAAACATGGTTTTCTCTGATCCAAAACGAATTAAGTTAATATTACTTAAACTACTAACATTTTGAGGAATCCTTCAGTATATTTGAAGGTCATAATTAAATTGGCTTTGTGCCTAATTGACTGATGTATTCTCTCCCTCTATCTGGGAAACTGGAATATCGGGTGTATAGATCGGAAACTTAACAAATTCAGATAAGATAATCATACCAATAGAAATTTGAAGACATTGTGACAGCACAAGATTGCAGCTCTCTACTGTTTCTAGAATGCTCCCAGTATTAGGCTATTAACGCCATGACACTAAACTGTCAGCCCCATTGTACTCCCCAAAGTCAGAAGTCTGGAAGTGATTGAATACGTCTATTCGGTTTAGGCACAAGTTGGACTAGGTTTTGTGGGTCAATTTCAAGTAATTTTAACAGACATAATCAATAGGGAGATTGTCGAAAATATGACATATGACACATCAGCACGAAGATGGAATCTTTATTTTTTCCCATTTAAGTATATTAGTATATCAAAATACCGTCTTAGAATATAACTATAAGTATAACACACTCGATTATCTCATAAAATTACAATTCAGTCAATAGAAATAATAGTACAGATGACAGGTTTAAAACCGTTCGACGATGATAATTGGATTATAGTTGCAGTTTTCAAAACTTAATTTGAGGGGAGATGAAATCTTTCTGTTCAGTCATCCCTTACTACACTGATATTAGTAATATAAGATAAAAATATTCGCTTATTCACAAAGATAGCTTGAGACAGAAATCTGGTTAATGGAGTTCGGCATTTAGTTCACATTCTTAATCCGTCTTTAACTCGTACTTAAAAATCTGTATTCTTACCATTAATGGTAATATCAACTGTCAGACTTCTTCAGAATTTGTCAATTGTGCTTTTTTTGGAAGAACTTGAAGGCTGGATTTGTCGCATGCCTTCCCAGCCGCCAAATTATCAACCCCATCGTATTATCCCAAAGTGAGAAGGCTGGGAACTCCCTGAATACATCTATTTAGGTAAGATACAACCAAGAACTGCGTCTTAGGGTCTGTTTCACAGTTTTAGCAGATAAGTCATGGGAACAAAGAGGAGTTTCTAGCCCACTCTATCCTAAATGTCAGGAAGTATATAAAAGCCTTATCAAGACCAGCGTAAATAGGATGAGTGACACATCAGACTAAATCTTACCTTAATCTCCTAATTAGGTAAAGATAATATTCTAATAGGTCCGTTTTAATAACTGTTCCTTCAGAAATGAGACAGTGACTGAAATTCCTAGTGAAGTCTCCTGCATAATGTGGAAACATTTCCTTCTTTTCTGTAGAGTTTACCTAGTCAAAATTTTCAATAACGATACACTTATCTCAAAAAATTTCTTTGCACCATGCCTAATTTGTCTTAACCATGACTATGTGTTAGCTCACCTTCCAGCTCTTATTAGTATACGTTACCTCGAGGAAACATTTTTATATTAGAATCTACCAAACATCGAAGGTGACATTTTGATAATCACTCTAGATCTTGAGACATTCAAATAAAGACATATACAGTAAATAAAATTCATATAACCAATAGAAAAGTAATACCTTATATGACGTATTTTATCCTTCAAAAGTTAGCATGCAATTTGAAATTCTGAATTTCAGTGAGACTGATATACCCTAAAAATGATTTCAGTGTTTTAGCCATATTAACGTATTTTGCTTAACCAATGCTTGCTGAGTCTTCTTTCTAGTTACCAGTAAGAACTAAAAAGAATTTCCGATATTAACACTCTAAGTAGATGTTATTCAAGCTTTACATATCTATTTTCAGATGATGCAATCAGTGATGGGACCTCTAGCCAACGTCTCCGAATACCTCACTCCAAGCACCATATGTCGTTACGTTGGATGGTTAATGATTCGCACTTTCTGGCTCATTCACAACCTTACCTCCGAAGATTTCAATCCACAAGAGTCTCGAATCTTCGATCTTATCACCTCCCTTCGTGTTCTCTGTTATCGCTTTGCTACCCTCTCAACAGATGCAGCTAACCAGAAATCAGATTTCCCATTCGACGCTGCAAATTTTTCCCAACCACGACAACCGGAGTGGGATAAATTGATGGCCAAGAACCCGGTGATTCCTCCTACTGTCACACTCTCAGTCGCAAAAGTGGATGAGCGGCATTTGATTGTTCTTTTTTCCTCCCTTTGTCCACCCACCGGAGCATCAAGTTCTTTTAAAGTAAGGATGCTAGCGATGCGACATTTGATTGATCTGATAACCGCAGTCCAACAAGCCAAGTCGGCAAAATCTGCCACCGCAGCTGGAAGTGGAACTATGGTTACGTCGACTTCAATCCTGGCAGCGGAAAATCAGGCATTCTTGAGAAGGAGAAAACTGCATCGGCTTATTAGATATGATACGTTGATTAGTTGGGTTGGGGAGAAAGCAGTTGTACGATCTATCATGAGTAAGTTACTTTTATTAATTTAATGGATTAGGATTTTGTATTGTATGCGTAGTGTGGTTATGCATATGAATCATCAGATACAAATAATCTCCCATTTCTTACTCATATCAGCTCCGGAATGTCGACATTCTTCCAAGGATAAATTTTGGAAGATATCCTTCTTTGCGAGAAAATAATGCTACGTATTTGTATCGATGATGTATCATTCTAATACACACTCATAAGATTATAAAATGAGGTTGCTTACGTGCCCTTCCTTTTGCAATAAAGATGATAGGAAATGAGTGTAGATGAGAAAAATATAACATCAGATAGTTTTGCTTCTCAAATTTTGCAGAGTTGTTTGTCCAAAACCAATTATCTCTTACACTATTAGTAAGTTTACTTTATGAGTTTAAAATGACCATTTATTCACATAGTTCACTTTTTCAAAAGGGAATAGTGAGCTAATGTTCGTATTGAAAGTGCGAGTTGGAATGAGCGAAGTACAATTATCAATATAGCATTTACTAAGATTGGCGAGTGGGATTTTAAGGCTTCGTTATTGAAAAGTAGAGTTCTCGAGAGTTGACCTTGTTTTTAATAACTTTTGTCCTTAAGGCTTCAATGAAGGTGAGTGGATTGCACTGTTTGTCGCGTTTCATGAATCAAAATATACATTCAAGGCTCCCATTTCTGCATCTTAAGGTAAAGATTGAGCGGTGCCTCCATTCCCATCTTCATAAATACAGCGCTGTTAAACAGTTATGATAGTTAAAAAGAATAGATAATTTGATCAATTTCTTCAAATAAAGTTGACATTCCTATTTGAATATAATATCTGAGATCTTTCTAATCTTTATCTCTAATCTTCCATGTCAGCGTATTTTATTCATTTTTCCACTTTTTGAGTGGTTTGCAACGTTAGTGGATTTACGCAAGAGATCGCCGTTAATTGAATTTCGATGCTGTAGGTCAAAGTCTGTTAAGCTCAAAGTAGGATTTGTTTCAAGACGGTTGTGAGGTTTTGCATTCAACCATTAAACCAAAATGACTGTGCAACTTTCGTTATATTATTGTAGCAAATAGTCAAAGAAGTTGAATTATTGGGCCAAATTCATTAGCCTTTTCTTTAGCCTCTCCAAGATAGCATTTTCGGGCTTCTCTGCATTTATGATTCTGATTTGTGCACGTAAAACCCCAATGTCAACCAATAGAGTGGAAGGCTGCAAAACTATTGGTTGAATCACACGTGACTCACGCACGTATCCCTAGCGCACATTCCGACATTTTGCTGCGTTAACAATTAGGTGTGCTTGCACAGCGTTGGCTGGATGGCGTGTGCGGAAAAATGACACATTTGACAGCATCCAATTTAGATCTCCTTTATCTGAAAAAAACTTCTAGCAGAAGAAAAACAACCAATAATTTTTAGTGCCAAAAAGGTGTAATTTAATGGAAGGCTCATTCCAGAGGTATAACAAAGTTTAAAAAGGGACAGGAGGGAATAAAATGGCAATAGAAGTCCAGAGTAGTTGTCAATTTATAACACTTCCGTATACATTATCCAACTACCTGGTGATGGCCATATATAGAAATATGGTTTTGAATTTGTATTCAATGAGCAATTGATCTCACCAATGCTGAACTCTATATGGAAATTATAGTAATATAGATAACATGAAAGTAGGATTGAATGTCTAGGGATGACGGAAATGGATTGTAAAGGGGATAGAAACTAATTAAGAGCAAGAATGAAATTATATTACCTAGTAGCAGCGGAAGCATACATTTGTCTGACAGTAACCTATTCAGGCATGAAAATCGATGAATTACTTGCCCACACTTATTATTTTTAAACGTCAACTTCAACCCAGATGTGAAAATTTCGATTTTCAGGCTGTTCTGAGTTTTCAAATTCACTTCCATCAAGAGATCAGTGAAAAATACTTCTTTGGTCCACTGCGCAAAGCTGAGTTAAGTTCATTTGTACTAGTTGCAAATTTCAGCTTGTACCAACTAACAACAATGAAGATGAGAGCAGTGCAACCATCCAACTCTTATAGATTTAGTCGATTCTGGGTGTATTCTTGTGTCTGTTTTTGGGAGATCAGACCTTTTTAATTGAATGGAGCGACTAAGAAGACAGAAATAGAATACCAATTGTCCAACTTATAGTCGATTTCCATCCAATCGCCTACAAAAATGAGTAACAATGGACCACCACAAAGCCCCAAAATCACATAAATCTTAGAAGGTTCTGAAGGTTAAGAAGCACAGGGTAACAAAATAGCCCACTTTCAAGTTCCTTTTGTCCTTTATGTCGAATGCTGAAAAGTATGGACATCCCAATTTAATTCGTATTTCGTGATGAGTATTAACTAATCATTTTATTTTAACCAAATGGATTTGATGATTAGGTATAAATTTTTTTGAATCAAGAATTTATAACTATTGTAAGACGTTATTGACCGACAAATGATTTGTGGATTAAACTGAAAGAAATTATAGGAGTAAAGTTAAATAGGTTCAAAAGAAAAGTTTTTACTTTATAATTTATATTGAATCGCGTTTGCAAAAAACTACTCGTGTCAATTTATTAGAATTTGGGTCCTTCCAGATCATCATCGTCTTAAGTTGGTAAATTTAACCTGCTTTGTGACAAATAACACCCTACAACTGTATTTCAGCCAATCTCGATAATGTTACATATGTCGCCGCACTGTGCGAACTCTTTCGGTGCTTGGTCGACCACATAACAATGGAAGATATTACAGTCCTCTGGAAATGCCAGGAGACTCAAAGCAACGCTGGTGTCAACAATATTCTCAAACTACTTTCAGAAGTCAGCGCCAACGGCTTCAATCCAACTCAATTTGAGCATCTTCAACAGCTCATTAGAGAAGTGAGTTTATTGTGGTTTATACTTTCTGACGACCCATCAGGTTAGAGCAGATATTCATAATATTTGACAACAAAGCGATTTTTAGCTTTTGTCATAATGGTGGGCTCAAGAGTGGATATGGTGCATTTTCAACTAGTTTTAATATAGCATAATTAAGGTAGGAGTATAAAAGTATGTTTCGAAATGCTATAAATGTTTTGAAATGTACTTCTACTACTCAGAAGCTTGAATTTTTAAAATCAACTTGCGAATTTTCCGGGAGGGGTAGATACAGTCAATTGTCATTTTCAACAGCATTAATAAAATAAGCAGCAAAAATAACAGTAATGAGAGGTTGACAGCGTCATTTGTTTATGCCAAAGCACAATTTGTTTATTACAATTTAGCAAATATCATCATAACCCCAGCCATTATCACCGTGTGAGACTTATCAGGAATCCCCTTTTCATTACCCGGTCAAAATGATCCCGACAGCCTTAACCCAAATTCATAGGGGGTATGCTTCGTCTCAGAATGGAAAATACGCTTTTCGCAGGTAGTTCTTATGTTTGCATATCGTTTTTACCACTAATAGGAAGTAAGTGGTCGCATTCTGATCTTTACATCATCAGATCATGTCTTATGTCTTATGTGATTAAGGATTTATTTCATTGATCTGATGATGATCCCGCCTACAGAAGGGTATGATCTAAGTTGGTCTTTATTGGTAAAAATAGTAAATTGTTAATTGAAGAAATCGGCCAAGAGACTGTAGATTATTTTTCTTTGGACTCTGAGTAAATTGTAAACTATGCTGTTTTTTCAATAGTAACCCAGATCATATACAATAGTTTTTAAATCATTGTGATAATATTAATCCTACAAGTGCTTTAAGGCATTGTCCCTCAAGGAAAGATGGGGGGATTCTTTAGATTGTAAAGGGGAAATTCCTTAGTTAAGAATTGTGAAACACAAGGTTATCTTCTCTATTTTTCAGTCATAATTGATAATGACTTTAATCCGCTCGGGATGTGGGTTAACTTCGCACTTCTTTTAACTATAAAGTAGGACTAAGTCGTTGAATAATGGGTCTTAAATCTCCTCGTAGTAACTACAAGAGACAAGACTCAATGGTTATCTACTCATCTTTATTTATCAGCCTCATTATTCTTATGTTAAAAATTAAATTAAATAAAACCGTCTACTTGTACTTTTAAATTACTCAGGCATTACTCGTCAACTTGGGAGTAAATATTCATATATTTGTTTGAAGTTTGCTTTCTTCTGAGCAAGGTATTTGTTTATGATTTATTTACACATTCAAAAGATTTAAGTTTAACTTTAACTGTACGGATATAATTTAATTTTCAGTAACACGGATCTGTGTAACCAAGGGTTATTAATCTTGGCGAACAATATATTGTTTTATAAAGTAAAACCTGTTTATGCTGCAATACCAGGATGCCAGGTTTCTGCAACTATAATTTATCTGCCCATTGGATATTGCCAGGCTACTGCTGACTCAGAACTTTATTAACTAAACAAAGCCTTTATATAGGAACACAAGTTGACTTCGTTTTTGTTGAAGTTTGGAGATTAAAATATTGCTGGACTGATAAAAGTTTATTTTCGGAATAACTGTCAAGGTATCAGGAGCGGCAGGCATCTGTGTATTGATAAGGATGATGGGTGATTTAGGGAAAACAACAAATTCCCATTTTTGTATTTCGTTTTGTCATATTCCTATCAATTTCCCTTGACATAGATTAAGGAAAATGAATGTTAATTTCTTGCAAATTCCTTGATCATTTTTTAAGATCTGGTAGTAAGTGGAAACTAGCATGAGGAAGAAAGACTGCTAATTTCAAGAGTCGATAGTTGATATGAGATCGGATCATCGTCGAAATCGACGTAGATAACATATCCTTTAAAATACTCTAGTTAACCTCAAACTTGTAGTTGGCTATGAGAGAAATACTGGCCAAAATTGTAGATATTTTACAGTTAGTAATTCACATGTTTAGATTCCTTTGATCATGTTGAAAGGAAACACTATTTGTATATGGAGAATATAAATGGGGAAATATATTTCCGTTTAATGTTTAAAATTTAGGTACTACTCATACTGACATAAAAATCTTTTTCTTCCAATGTGATAACTCTATCTTCTGATGAAAATGTAGTTATTTCTTGAAAGTGATAATTTATTCTTAAATTCAGTTAAAAGTTGTTCTCTATCCTATTTAAACAGAGTTGGTGTGCCTTGGATATACAAGCCCGGATCCAGTTTACTCGCTTAGCTGGAGGTGGCAAAATCGGCATGAAGCACCGTTATCGTCATCGACTTTCTGTTACCACCACAACCACTACACCCATTCGCCATCAAATTGCCGAATCCTCCGAAATTCGAAACGCCAGGCATCGTCTACTCAACTTCGTAGCAACCATCGCTATCACATCTCGAGAAGTCTGGGTCTCTGACCTCTGTCTCCAGCTGCTTTGGCAGCTCTCCCACGGACTCCATCCAAAATCACCAGAAAGGCGAAAGTCAGCCTCAATGGACACCGAGGAGAAGGGGAAAGGAGGTTCTGGAAGGTTTGAAAGGTTTGTCAGTGTCCTGAGCAGTGGAGGCAGTGGATCTAGCAGCGTTGGACGTGTTGGAGTAAGTACTGCTGGGGTGGATGCTGGACCGTCGATTCATCATCCTTTGAATCCGGAGCATACCGAGGCAGCGATCAATCAACTAGTTGTTGTTTTGAGGGAATGTCGACTACCTGCGAATGAACAGAGGCAGAGACTCAATACGTGGTTATCTGTTGCGGCTGAGGAACTAAAGAGAGTATGTAATATTTTTTTAATATTTTCTTGATTTGATATTTTCATAGTCTATTGGGAACTGATATTTTAATAATTAGAGGAGTGTAATTATCAGATAGCAAGTCGTACAATCACCATTTCATTATTGTGAAGTATCATAGCTTTAGGCTACTAACTAATTAACCAAAAGCCTGACTGTAATTTTTTTTCTGGCCATTGATCTGGCTGGATGTTTAACTCAAATTCCCTTTAATGTGGAATTGTTATATCTAGTTGTAATCCCTAAGGCCTAACTCGTGTAAAATATTGCTTGAATATATAATATTTTCATGACTTCTTGACTATCATAGTGTTGAAATAGTAATCCATTTCGTTTAAAGAAAAAAAGTGTTACAATATTTATTTTGAGGGAGTATAACGAAAAGTAAAGTGATATTATCCACAGCAATATTAAAATCCGATACAAGTTTTAATTAGGGGATGGCAAAATAGTACAGTAAGGGATGAAACAGGGATCGAGTAGGAGC